>WSFP011366364.1:0-32161 GCA_009831015.1 Picea engelmannii
AGTGAAGACCTTAGGTTTTGATAGCCTTAAGGAAATGTACAAGGATGATTCAGATTTCAAGGATGCTTACGAAGCATGTGAGAATCCTATTTTAAGATATAGAAGCCAATGGATTGAATATTTAATTCAGGATGGACTGCTATTCAAAGGAAATCAGTTGTGTATCCCAAAGAGTTCTATGAGAGAAAACCTTTTGAAGGAAAAACATAGTGGGGGATTGGTTGGACATTTTGGTCATGATAAAACATTTGTGCAACTGAATAGTTTATACTATTGGCCAAGAATGAGGACATATGTGTGGAAATTTTTCAACAAGTGTAAGATTTGTCAACATGCAAAAGGAAAAATATAGAATACAGGGTTGTATCAACCATTGCCAATACTAGAGAGTTTGTGGGATGCGATAAGCATGGATTTTGTGTTGGGACTTCCAAGGACACAAAGAGGTTGTGATTCCATATTTGTGGTAGTCGATAGATTTTCCAAAATGACACATTTCATTCCATGTCAGAAGACCAGTGATGCAACACACATTGCAAACTTGTTTTTCAAAGAAGTTGTTCGAATTCATGGGTTACCCAAGAGTATTGTTTCAGACAGAGATACTAAATTTGTTCGTCTTTTTTGGAGGACACTATGGAAGAAGCTGGCGACGAATTTATATTTTGGATCATCATATCACCCTCAGATGGATGGACAAACTGAGGTAGTAAATCGAAGTTTGGGGGACTTATTGAGGAGTTTAGTAACTAAACATCACAGTCAGTGGGATCAAATTTTTCCACAAGCAGAATTTTCATATAATGACTCACCTAATAGGAGCACAGGACATAGCCCATTCTAGATACTGTATGGAATGCAGCCAAGAGGATTATATGATTTGAGATCTTTAGAGAAGAATGATTTTAGGAGTGCTAGAGTGGAATATTTTGCAGCAGAGATGCAAGAGCTCCACAGTAAGATTAAAGAGTGGTTGCAGAGTTCTAACCAGGAATATAAGTGTAGGGTAGATCATCATAGAAGAGAGCTTCAATTTTAAGTGAGAGATTTATTCTTAGCACACCTCTGAAAAGAAAGGTTCCCAAGGGGAACATATAATAAGTTGAAGATGAAGAAGATAGGGTTGTGTAAGATTTTGAGGAAATTCGAGGCAAATGATTATGAGATAGAATTTCCATATGATGTGGGCATATCACCCATATTCAACGTAGAATATATGTACCCTTACAAAGAAGATGAAAAAAATGGAACAAAGAATCATAAGGAAATTCAGTGGGTCAAACAGATGCCTGTAGCTGAAAATCTGCAGATGGAAAAGATCATTGATCAGAGAGTTAGCAAGAAAACCTGGAGGAAGACATATCTTGAATATATGGTAAAGTGGAAAGGACACTCGATTGAGGATGCAAGTTGGGAAAATGGAGCAGATATCCAAAAACATGGACAGACGATGCAAGAGCTCATGGACAGGAGTCCATGAATTTTTCAGCCAGAGGAGTATGATGCAGGAGCATCATCAACAAGCATGAGTGGAGGACAACTGGATATACACCAATGCACATTTTGAAGACACTTCTGAATTTCAAAAAGAAGAACCATTAATGTAATAGCTGGAGGGATGTAACTGATTTTAATGTTTTGGGGATTGTAATACAGATCTTGAGAGTTCGCTCTCATCTGTTGGTTGTGGACATTTATTGTAATAAATGTAAAGTAGATGGTAGTCTTTAATTTCGATAAGATAGCTTAAGGTTGTAAGGGGGAAAACACAAGAAGACTCCCTCGTAGATGTAATGTACTATCATTCTCTCATTGTAGGAGTTGTAGAGAAAGAGAGCATAGGAGAACATAGAAGAACAAAGATTGTAGAAGTTGTATGAGCAAATAGTTGTTGTTGTTGAGACCATGTACATAAGCACTTGAATTAATATAAGAATGCTTTGATCCAATTTCATGGTGTGTTATAGTTGTTGTGTGTATGTATTTAATGGTACATTTACATCTTGCTCATATTCTCTGTTATGCATTTGTTTCAATGTTGTGTGTATGTGATTTCATGTTGAATGTATGAATTCTATGAGAAGAGTATAGGTTTCAATTGTTTCTCTTCCTGAGAATTCTTGAAAGGAGTGCAGTGAAAGTCCACAAGGAGTGCATTGATAGGTGTTTTGAGTTTTAGCCCAGAAAGCTCAGGAGAGATACCATTGATATTATACCAGCAGAAGTGAAAGTATAGCACAGAGTCGTGCAAGGTGTGCGCAGGCCAGGTCGAGTCTTAGACTTGTCCAACCCAGGTGAGTGGTTGAAGAACTTTTGTCGCAAAGGAATGAACGAAGTTGGAGTTTTTGAATAACCAGAGGTTATCGTGAAGCTGCAAGGAGTGTGTGCATGATTCCTTAGAATCCATGAGTTTGAAGCAAGAATCCAAGCTCAAGAAGGATAGAGATTCAAAGAAGTTAAAAGGAGGATGAGGTTCGAAGTTTCCCTAAGGAATCAAGCTCAGGAGGGATAGTCAGTCGTCGATATAAGGGAAGATCGAACCATTGATTCCTTTCGTGGGAAAGAGATTTTGGAAATTAGGAAGTCGAGAGTCGAAGGTTCGAAGGAGAGAGTCATATTCCAACATCAGGGAGTGTGAAGTCCCGATTCGCAGAGAGTAGACCTGGACCATTGGATCATGGGAGATAGTGGACCATCGATCTGACATGAGTAGAAATCAGGGTTCAGGGTTTAGAATAAAGGATATGAGATAAATTTTGATATTCACGAAGCACGAGGTCCCAAAGTGTTTGGGAGTTGGGCCCCAAGTCATATCTGGAAGTCACACCATCGGAGGATAAAGGGGGGAGCTAGCGTTCACTAAGCTCTAATTCAGATTTCGGCAATTGGAAGAGCCAGGGAAACTAGCAGTAGAACACCTAAGGTCGCGAAGTTCCTTTTGGTTAGGCTCGTGGTCACAACTAGTGGTCACATGGAGAGGAAACTTACTCCTAGTGCTTATTCGCACAGGTGTAGTTTCATAAAAGGACTTGTGGATTTTTTTCCGTGGAGGTTCCAGCTGGGACCTGGAGAGCTACTTCATCTCGGGAATAGAGGAATATCCATAGACCAGGAGGTCAACAGACCCTGTTGAGGTATGGGTTATGCGTCACCGAGCCCGCATTAGTTGCTTCCTCATGCACCAATTAAAAAAATAATTTTTAAATCACCGATAGACCACATTACCACCCGCGCCTCCATCGTCAACCCATGATGAATTTAAGTTCTAAAGATTTGGTGGCATATTTATTGAATTTTCACTCATAACCTGAATTAAATGGTTGATGCGACACAATAAGATTTTCCCTGTTTAAAATATCTTGAACCATTGTGAACAAATTCATTTTGAACGTAAGGGAATTCCAGAGTGTCTGAAGGAGAAAAACAAGAAACTCGAAGATTGTACCGACCCTATGATTATCAAAAAACAGGTTTACCAAGCTTCAGAGGTATGTTTCCAAGTCTGTCAATTCATTGGTTATAATTTATATGTGTTCGTCCGTTTTTTAAATAGTCTCTAACACTCTGCTCAAGTTGCAGGAACAATGCCGCTAAGAAATCCAACCACTAGACGCTTTTTGAGAGCACCAAATCTAAAAGAACTAGAGACAGGCAAAGGATCTTCTCCAAGGATCGCGAGGCAATTGGAGTATGTCCCTAGATCAGAGCCTGTCGTCAAGACATTAAGAAAGAAAGTTTTCATCCAAACTCCATCCTTTGGCGATATAGAGGAAAGAACCAGATCCAAGGTAGCGCTCCCACAATGGGGGGATCTCTTCAACAAGATTAACAGAGAATAATACCGAGAGTATATACCACACATCGACCTGGACGTAAGGGTGCTCGATGACCGGGTATTCCCCAACATCTGAAGGTCATATTTACACATGGTGGCAAGAAGAACCCCCGTTTTCCCCTGCATAGAGGTCCTCAAGTGTCTCATCGACCATATGGATGTGCATTAATGTTTGATTAATGATGAGAATGGTGGGTGTGTTGGGGTTTTCCTCTTGACATAGGTCCATAAATGATACAATCTTAGGGACCCAGAGGAGCGTCTCAACATGGAATTCGTGGTGAAGTTATATGAACTCCATGAAACCAATCAATTGATGGCCTCATGGTGGAGGGAAGACAATAAATTCACAAATCAGAGAAATGGATGGTACGGGAATTAACGTGAGGGATCCATACATCTATTTGATGGCTCTCATCTGCCGACTATACAGAGAAAAATATTGCTCCAAGTTTTCAGAAGAATGGATGCCTTTGGCATACACAGTTTCAATCGTTGGGTGTAGCTTCAACTGGGTAGAAATAATATCCAAACAAATAAGCACCTGTGTGCAACAGGCTCAGACGTCGAAGGAAGGAGAAGCACTAACATTTTACATGGCCTTGTACCTGCTCGATGTCATGTGCGCTAGGAATGTCTTCATCGACATGAATCTGAGCTGACATGCTACAGTGCTCCTGGTCCACGTCTACTTTAGCCTACTATGGGAAAATAGGTACAAGAAATCTTACTCCCTCATCTGTGATGAATTCATCGCCCGAATTTATTTTACTCTTTTTAAGAAGGAATGCCCAAGGCTATCAGCAACAGCCAAGAAAATGATATCCAAGGTAGGCCATTGGTACTCTGACAAGCACGCCACCTACATCAAGGTGTTCGAGGCATACGGAGAACCACATATCCTACCAGCCCATGTCCCGGACCGACTCGTCATAGGAGAAATTTGTTGTTGGACCATCTTACAGGGCTATAACGCCACATTGGTCAAAGACAAGAAACGAGCCTTCATACCCTACGATTTCCATGTGGGGTTCTATCTGGTGAAGGATACTACTCAATCCAAACAAGAAGGGATGAACCAACTTGAATTTAGGTTCCCTACAAGTCGATTTCGCAAGAATGATCCTAAAGGTCTAGTCCTCCAACATGCATCGCAGGTTTCATCCTGCTGGCTATATGATCAAGATAAGTTTGAATACAAAGTCTTCACAGAGAACGCTCGGAACTGGGATGAGGTGGTGCAGAGGATGGACAACCCAAACATGAATAGGTTCAAGGCCATGAGCATGGATGAACAGGTGGAAACAATAGAACATTCAGCTTAAGAGGCCCTCATATCCAAGGAAGAAATTAGAGCGACAGAGGCAATAGAGGTGCAGGGAAGGGGATTGTTCTTGACACCAGAGGAACAAACAAGGGGTCTACGCTTAATGGCAGAGGCACATAGAGTAATTGATTAGCTGCAGGACAAACCAAACCTCATAGAGATGACAAGGGTTCCAATTGACCAGCTGATCGAAAGTCAGAGAGGACCTAGTGACCCTAAGCCGATACAAATTGAAGAAACCACTGGTTCATATAACCTTGAAATTTCAACGCCACAGGTCGAATCACCAGGGGACGTGTTGGCTCAGCCCGAGATAGCGAGGAAATCAAGGAGAGAAAGTACACCAAATCCCTTGTTCGATCTAATAACCATCTATGATGATGAGGATATCTTAGAGGTGTCCCTGGTCACTACGGTGAAAATCAAAGAGGAAACAAAACCTAAGAAATAATATGCACCAGGTCTCGATGCTCCAAGTCAAAGAAGTCCACAAAATGAGCATGCGGTAGAAAGTGCCTTGGATTATTAGCCACTCGACACACCGGGGATCCTAATGGTCAGTTCGAGGGATGAGCTAGGATCAGGTGAACAAGGGGAAGAAATTCTACAGCAGGAAATCAACATCTCAACAACCGATTATCAAGTAAGTACCGAGCCTACCCCTGATTCATCAATTTTATCCATTACTTTAACACCCAATGAGAAACAACCAGAGGCCGAACTTCCGGGACATACAAAAGAAGTTCAAGAACCCAGTCTTGAAAAGAGATACACAGTCGTGAGCCTAGGAAACATGCTTACTTAGGGAGAGCAACAAATCCCTGAACCCATGGATGAAGTCGCCAATATACAAGCCATCTCCTACGACCGAAAGAGGAAAGCCATCATGAAGAGAACCACCAAGAAGAGGAGGCTTACTCTGGATAACTCCATTCTCATCACCACAGAGGAGAAATTGATTAGCACGGAGCATGCCAAGACGTCTGAGCTTATCGACACAGGGATGGAAATCATAGATGCCACCCTATATAGAGCGAGGAAATATGAAGAGGATTTGGCCATTGTGGTGAAAGAGTTAGAGCATCTGAGCCATTTGGAGAAATATTATCAGGACTCCATGCAGGCCACAGTCTTCTTGAGAAGTGAATTCTAGGATGCCTACAGTAAATTCTTGAAGACACCCTTATGGTGCAGGCAACATGGAAGGACATGGAAATATAGTATGAGAAAGCTCACCAAGTGGTGGAAAGGATTGATTACATCAATGCAGTTCAAAAGGGCCGAGACGTCGAAGAGCACATTATTCGGGTGCTAAGGGACAACAACATCGACCGCATAAGGAAGTCAACCAAATACTGGGTGAAAATGGCCCAAGAACCACATCAAGAGATCCAAGAGAAATGGGGCGATTGCAAAAGGAGTTGGACCAAGATCAATTGGGCGATGAGAGACATCGGTCTCCCAGAATTAGACACACCTGAGGACTTTGTTGACTTGCATGACATAGTCAAACTACATGCAGAACAAGACTCATCGTGGACTGTGGAGATAACAAAGGTGGAGAACATGGCACCAGGTCAGGTGAAGCAGTTCATGGAGCACCTGATCAAGGCTCGAACAATGTTACAACAATTAAGTGTTAAAGTAGTCAAGTATCGGGCACGAGCAGTGGAAATAAAGGAGACCCTTTCGACCCCGATGGACCAACAAAGATTCTCATATGCCAACACATGTGAGGAACTCTTCATCAACTGGTCGGAGTATGAGAAGAGTCATCCACTCAAGTGAAATCATTTGATGACTCTTAGAAGACTAAGAGATGAAAGAGATATGTGGCGATGTTTTGTTTTACTTAGCTTGCACTTTTGATAGTTATTTTTAGTTAATAACTTGATATAAATAAGAGGATCGATCTGTTAGAAAGGGTCGATGGTTTTGGAAAAGACCCTCATTTTTGGAATTGTAAAGAACTATTTCGGAGCTACCTTAAATGAGAAGTCTCGTTTAGGACCTGAGACAAGTTTTTGTTTTCATCAAAGCGTGTGTGATTGGGTCATAAGGAGGAATTACTTCCGACTTTATCTCATGAATGGATGCTGTAATGAGTAAGATTTTCTGAATCTGTTGATAAGTTATCTGATTCAATATTTTTTATTATTCTTGCCTCTAATGGTGTAAGAAAATCATTGTGTTAATGTGTGATTGGTGATTAGAGCTAAGGAAACTATTTTTCTTGCCATCATTTTATTGCATGTATGTTTTCTTCTGATAGATTATATCTCAGTCAATAATTGAAATTCCAACAAGTTGATGTATTAGTACTAGGCTTGTCATAGGTGTAAGAATCATTGTCTGCATCCTTGAGAATGAGGGTTTTCCCAAGCTCAACCTTCTTTTGTAGTTAAACATTTCCCCTTTGTGACCCAACTAGTTTATACCAACATTTATCTTGTATCGGTCCCACCTTTAAGAGAAAATACAAAAAAGAGAACTGATGCAGCCCCCCTACTTCCACGTAGGGCTACATGACCTCTCGGTCAAGGATCTCCAATTTGTGAGTCGAATGACTCTATGAAACATTTATGGTCTCATTTTGTGACTAAACAAAGCCCCTTTCAGCTCCTCGATGTAGGTTTGATAGCATGCGCAACCTTCCCTTTCTCTCTCCTGCAAAATCTCAGAGTACTGGGCGTTAGCTCCTTTTTCTGATAAGCCCTCTCTTGATATGACCTTGGGAAATGACTTCACGTGACCACGCGATTACGACCCGCCCTCAACATTTTAAAGTCCGTGCAACTCCTACCCCCGAAATGCTACGGGATCGTTGATCTCACGATCTTGACGATATTGTCTGAACTGATCGTTTAGATATGCGCTTTCCAACTCTACGGATTATATATTCCCCTTCTTGATCAATGGTCGAGATCTCTTCACGATTTCAAACATGGGGGTTTTGAAATCTCAAACTTCACCCTTCTTCCCAATGCCTTTTATCCGAAGGATTTAATCCATTGACGCATGTCCACTTAATCTGATGGTCAAGGACTAATTCGGGTCTTTACCTAGAGTACATGGATTTATGCCACGTCTCTCTTAAATCCCACAGCTCTGAATCACTTTGGGACTTTTCCCCGAGTTCAAGGATTCACTCCATGTCTCCCTTATATCTATCGGTCCAGATTCACTTCAGATCTTCAGGTTTCGACAATCTCAGATCTCAAATGAAACCCCCTACAGTTTACCTGGAGCTCACGATCTATTGACAAGTGTCCCCATGAAGATCGAAGGCTCTCGAATCTTCTACTATTCGGGCTTTGGGTGTTTCAACGTTTCACCTTTTTCCTTCCTCTGGATCTCACGACCTGCCGACATGTATCCTCCTGGATCTAACGGTCCAGATTCACTCCGACTTTCCAGCTCTTTGCGTTTCGGGAATATCAACTTTCAAGATTGCCTCCTCCTGGATCCATGGTATCTGATGGCTCAGATTCATCCTGGGTGATCCGACGCTTCAAGCTTACCTCAAACAATCTGATGGCTCAGATCTATTCCTGTTGATCGGACGACTGAGATTCTACTTCAGCTTTCTGGCTCTTCGGGCTTCAAAAATCTCAAGTCTCAAACCTTGATAGGTTCTCTCTCCTATGTGTGCCAAGTGATAAGGCGCGTGCACCTTTTTCTAATTAGACTACTGTTGATCCTTTTCTCTGTGATCCAACAACCACTGTCGCTCCTCCTCCTGAGCTTCTGATTTCTTCTGCCTTAGAAGATTAATTAGTCTTCAAATTTTTCAAACCTTTTCTCCTCCTTATGAGTCTGACTCTTGGATCTCGTCAACACTGTATGAAAAGTGTTATCTCTCATGAGCTTTATCCTCAAAGTATTCTGATTTCCCACACACTCCTTGCATTATCGAGATTTCGATAACTCAGATCGAAGGATTTCTTGAAAAGAAATTCTTCTCGCCCACCTGGCATTCCTCTATTTTGGTTCTTTGACGCTTGGTCACTTCTTGAAGCTGTGCACACCTTGCACCTGGTCTAAGTTTCCTTGGTTCTCTCTGAAATCCTCTGAGTCAATCCGAGACTCAATCGATGCACTCCTTGCGTTCAAGATGCACACCTTGCATACGAGTTTCAAAAGAGAAACAATTGAAACTTATCCAGTTTCGTCACAACTTCATACTATCAACTTCTCAAACAATCATACATGAACAAAAATGAAATAAATGACATACACATAATATAACATTCATTCATTCATACATTCAAATGAACATAGTCCAAGATTTGGGATAATTCTGTCTTTTCTATTCATTCAACAAAACAAATTACATAGTCTTTCTTCTACTCTATTCTGTTCTATTGATCTCTCTGATCTCTATCTCATCTCCTAATCTCATAATAATTTTTCAATGCAACAACAACAAATTATCTAAGGACTGGCTCCACGAGCTCTCGTTGTCGTGTCTGTAACCTATCATATCAAACTCTTAGCGGTTACCTACTCTTTCCTATTACAATAACTAACAGTTATTTCCAGATAAGAATCAACACTCTATATTTGCAACCCCTTAAAGTCCTTCACGAATTTACAAACATGACATATTTAAAAATACTGCTTTCAAAAATATCTCAACAACTCGATTTAATTCTGAGTTAATTTCTGTTTTGAAACTCTGTCATGCTGAGATGTAATTTCTTTTCCTCCACGCTTGTGTTTTGACTTTGAAGGCGATGCTCCTACATTAAGAACGTTCAAACTGAAGGAGGAGTTTTCACAAGACGACATCTTGTCAATCAGTACGTAAAGCCCATCGATTAATTGGTCGGATCACAAGATCTGGAGAACCATTCCACAATCAAATGCTGCAGAGTCTAATTGGGCCTCGGTGGCGGGTTTGGTTCCTTCTATTGAGTTAAATGGATTTAGGAACCCTCAACATAATTGGCGCTAGAAGGAGGGCCTGAAGAATGAATGGCTGACAATATCTTTGATATAATATTTCACATAGCCTATAATTCAAAATAGGCCTCATGCATGACTAGTCATTCTCAAGACAACCCACACACATTGAGCACTCCCAAAGCGAGTAACTCACCCCAGCAAGAGGAATAAAATCTATTCCATGAAATACCTTATGCTCTTCCTCACGAGGAGTTGAACCAGTTCATAAGAATCATAAGAGCTTATGCCCGACAAATCGGAGAACTACCATTAGCTCTGTTACTTCCTCCTAGAAAACAAGTAAGAAGACCAGTGTTCGACACCCCCAACCAGGTTTTCATTCACACATTAGAAGACCTGATAGATTTCACCCTCACCGAAATTGAATATCCTCTTAATATAATCCCCAAAAAACCATCCAGTAACTGCTCTGAGCCCGATGTTTTTTCTGATGAAGAAGAGTTTAACTCAGAACACTCAGTTTTAGAGTCGGGCGACATGGAAGATAACAATGATCATAATGAATAAAGGGGAAACCCACCTTAGAGTAATCAACCTTGGTTGTCCAGAGATGCTATGGCCATCCCTGGATAAGTACATAACCTCCCCCGACATCTAGAAAAGTTACTCCCTGAATTTGACCCTGAAACCTCAGTATTGCCTGAAGACCATATCAAAAAATTCATACTAGCTATTAGATTGATGAATGTCTAACATGAAGATGTAGTATGCAGGATTTTCCCCTATACTTTTGAGAATTCGGCCTCCACGTGGTATTTTAACTTACCTGTAGGGTCCATAACTAGTTGGACAAAGTTTCAAAAGGATTTTCTAGATAAATTTGCAAAAGAAACCACTACAGGAGCTTTGATGGTTGAGTTTTTTCCCCCCACCATGAGTTCAAAGGAGAAGGTTAAAGAATTTAATGAACGGTTCACCACTATCCCAAAAAAAATTCAACCCGAAGCTAAATCCACTCATGAATTGCAAATCGAAGTATACGTTAATGCCCTCCCAACTTCCATTTCCATGTTTGTGAAGAGGGCTTCCAAAACAACGTTAGATGAGAATTTTGAAGAAGCCAAAACAATAGAATTCCAAATGAAGGAATGTAAATAAGGCCAGATTTCACTAGGAAAGAAGGAAGTTCAACCTCCTCCGAGGAGAGGACTCTCTTTGACTAGACCCCCAGGGAAACAAACAGAACAAGGTCCCGAAAAAGTAAGTGGGGACATAGAAGACCTACAACGCATGGTAAAGAAGTTTTCAAACAAAATCATATACATGAAAAGAAGTGCAAGGGAAGGGAACCAAGGCCAGAGGCCCTATAAACCTTTTTTTAAAATAAATCCACCGTTCAAAGAAATTGAACCTCCCCCAGCCAACTTAAACATCGATTTTGAAAATGTAGCATTCGTCTCTTTCTGTACCTATCACCAAGAAAAACATTCTGCAAGATACTTCCCACAATGGGTGCATGCCATGAATTTGATGGTTAACCGGTTTCTAGACGAGGTTTCCTTTATCGAACAATCGAGCGGCTCAACTATGAATATTTTTTATCAGGAAGAAGTTGATCCACCAAAAGAAACAACCATAATGATATGGGACCCTGACGTACCAATGTCTTCTGATGATCTATTTGAGGTTCAAGAACCACCCACAGAAGTCTTGGATGTGAAAACACGAAGTAGGGTTCAACCTGTCTCAAACGACCTTACTACGGCCCGAAATTTAGGAGGAAATCCAACGTCCGATCACCCTAAAGAACCTTTTGTCTCCCGAAGAAATCCTATAAACATCCATACTCGAGAATTTCCCAAGCTAGACTACAACATAGTAGAAGATTTGAAAAAATTCAAGGCCAATATATCGGTCATGGACATGTGTAGAATCCCTCAGCAAAAGGACTTTCTGTTACAAGCATTGAAGTCAGTAGAAAATCCTACAACAAGAACTGACCAAAGAGAAAATCTAGTCCTCTCAGATCTAAGAAATAAATCAACTATGAACGCTTGCTCTGAAGATAAGAAGGGAAAGCCTTTTGTCCCACTGTTCCTTTTGACATTTGAAGTCTTAAAAAAAAACCTCCATAATTGTTTGGTTGAATCAAGGGCATCCTCTAATGTTATGCCACTATCTATATGCAAGAAACTTAACACAACCCCTCTCAAAAGTGATAAACATGTGATACAACTAGACATAACCCAGGTGAAAGTTATGGGAGAACTCAAGGATGTCATTATCAGGATGGCGACACACCCGAAATTTGTTCAAGTAATTGACATCATTGTAGTAGATATCCCAAAAGATTATGGATTGATACTTAGTCAATATTGGTATGAGAAGTTAAACAAATAATTTAGTACATACTGTGATCACCTTTGGTTGCCATTAAAGGGACACCTGAATATGATTAGGATTGACAGGTAAATATATCTGAAACACACTGTCACCGACCTAGAAACCCTCAACGAACCCTCCGTGGAAAATTTCCCTGTATTAGGAAATTATTCTTGCAAATCCGATTTTGGGAATTTCTCCTCTCTCTCATATGATGTCCCTCTTACTCAAAACTCCAAAATGATTTTTCAAGAAAATTTGTCGATGACGATAGAAGAAATCCTCTTCTGTCAAAAACCTCTGTTGAAAACCACGGAGAAAATAGGAAGAAAGGAGGAAACCAGTAGGCAAGAAGAAAATAATGGTTTTCCCTCACCAGTCTGGACCTTTTACTTTGATGGATCCAAATCACAAAAAGGGTCAGGAGCAGGGTGTATCCTTATTGATCCCAAAGGTAAAAAAAATTTCATGTCTTGTAGATTAGAATTTGAGTGCACAAACAACATCGCTGAGTATGAAGCTCTAGTACAAGGGATAAATAAATCCATAGACTTAAATGTTAAAGAATTGAAGGTTTTTGGAGATTCTGAAATCATCGTTAGACAAGTAAGGAACACTATACATTGCAACTCTCCCCACCTAAGGAATTATCAATAGGAAGTGCACAGACTAATAGAACATTTTGAAGCCTTTAACATTACAGTGATCCCCAGAACAAAGAACACTCTTGCTAATTCTCTGGCCACTGCTGCCTCAAGGTTATTCCCTCTAGAAGACTATGAAGCCTCCCAATTCATTGTGGATCTACTCTATAAACCATCAGTTCCCAAAAATATTTCCAATTGGAAGGTCTTTGAAGGAGATGAACAGATCATAAACTTTTTAACCAATCAGGATAATTTTAAAGATCTAGCTATTGACAATGAAGTATTTCAGGAGCAATTAGTAGATCCTAACCCTCATGTATAAAAACCTGAAATAGATCGATCGACTGACAAACCAAGGTCTCACACTATACTGAAGGGAGTAACCAATTTATAAAACCCTTTTGACTTAAGGGAAAGATTCAAATGGTCAACGGATGCAAAAATGGGGAGTTCTTGTCCCATGTACGAGACTATAAATCTAGGAACCTCGGAAAACCCTAAGAATATAAAACTTGGAAAGACAATATCTAAAGAAGAAAGGAAGGCCTATCTCAAACTTTTCAAACAATATCAAGATGTTTTTGCATGGTCCTGTCGAGATATGAAAACTTATGACACTCGTATCATTCAACACACAATATCGTTAAATACCAGAGTGAAACCCTTCCAACAGAAGCTCCGGAAGTACCACCCATCCCTGGAGCCTCTCATGTGTCAGGAGTTAAAGAAATTACTAGATGCTAAGATTATCTTCCAGGTTAGACACTTTGCATGGGTAGAAAATTTGGTTCCATTAAGGAAAAATTCTGGGGAGTTCTGCCTATGTGTAGATTTCAGAAATCTCAATAGAGCTTCAGAAAAGGACAACTACCCAGTCCCATCGATGGAGCAACTCTTGCAGACCGTGTATGGTTATGAGATTTTCTCCCTGTTGGACGATTTTTTAGGTTACAACCAAGTTCTAGTTTTAGAGGAAGACCGTTTGAAAACTACCTTCCGAACCGAGTGGGGAACCTTTTCTTATAAACACATGCCCGTTGGGTTAATCAATGCAAGGGAAACCTTCAAAAGGGCCATGGGCATAGCGTTTAAGGCACTAATAAACAAATGTGTAGTATTTTATTTGGACGACGTGACTGTGTATTCAAAGAACAAAGAATATCACATCCAACACTTAACCCATATTTTCGAAAGGTGTAGGAAATACAGTATATCCTTAAACCCCAAGAAAACTATTTTTGGTGTCGAGGAAGGTAAAATGCTAGGTCATATTATATCTCGGGCATGAATTCACATAGACCTAGAATGGATAAGGGCTATATCTCAGCTTCCATTACCCCACAACAAAAAGGCTATGCAATCCTTCTTTGGGAAAATAAATTTTGTGAGGAAGTTCACCCCCGATTTCACTGAAAATATCAAACCCTTGCAAAATATTATGCACAAAGATGATGAATTTAAGTGGGATGAGGAACGAAAAAGTTCTTTTAGCAATATTAAGGTTGCAATATCTTAAGCTCCAGTGTTGCGAAGTCTAGAATTTAGCCAATATTTCTTCCTCTATACTTTCGCCTCCGACCAATCATTAGTTGCAGTATTGACTCAGAAGGATGATGACAACAATGAGGCCCCAATCTCATTTATGAGCACTAATATCCAAGGGGCCGAACTAAATTACCCTGCTATAGACAAACATGCTTATGCAATATACAAGGCAGTGAAACACTTCAGATCTTACATCCTAAATAAGCATACCAAAGTCATCGTGCCTCACCGTGCAGTCTGATCCCTATTCACTCAACAGGAGATGGGGGAAAGAAGAGGAAAATGGATGGCAGTAGTCCAAGAATTTGATCTAGATATAAAACCTGATAAACTGGTTAAGGAACAAGGATTATGAAAACTGGCAGCTGAAGCCCAGGACCAAGTAAATGAAGATCTAGGATGGGAAAATGAATTGGCCTTATGGTGTGGTGAAGCGTCATACGTCTCCCCAGGGAAAGAGTCTTGGTATCATAAACTAACTTATCTCCTGCATCATGGGACCTGCCCAGAAAATGTAAACCCTAGGGAAAGGAGAGCTCTCAGGTTAAAATCAACACAATATCATCTCATAAATTCGGTGCTCTTTCGCGTTAATTATGATGGGGTAATTTTAAGATGTCTTGAACACGAATATGCAGACAAGGTCCTGAAGGAGCTCCATGATAGACCTGAAGGTGGACACTTCGAAGGTAATACCACCTCTCAAAAAATACTGAGAGTCAGATATTATTGTCCTACTCTGTTCAGAGATTCTCACACATATTCTAGGAACTGTAAAACCTGTCAAATGAGCACGAGGAGGGAAAAAAGAGCAGTTGTCTCGCTCCAACTTGTGGCTGACTCCAGGCCATTCGAGCAATGGGGGTTATATATCATAGGAGAAATCACACCAAGTTCTTCAAAACAACATAGATACATATGGATTGCCACAAAATATTTCACGAAATGGGCGGAGGCCATCCCTCTGACTCATGTAAATGAAAAGGAGGTGATCCAATTCATAGAACAACAACTGATTACAAGGTTCAGTATGCCTTCCATCCTTGTTTTTGATAATTCCACTTACTTCTATTCCACCCTATTAATAGAGTTTTCTTTCTACAAAGGAATCATAATCACATACTCTGTAAACTACTATCCACAGGGGAACGAAGTGGCAGAATCAACCAATAAGAACCTAGTGAGGATATTAAAGAAAACAATTGTAGAAAACCAAAGGAATTGGCACAATTCGCTTCATAATTCCTTATGGTATGATAGAGTAACACCCAAGGAAGCTATAGGGAATTCCCCATACTTTCTGGTATACAGATAGGAATCCATTCTCCTGAATGGGATATATCTTCCATCACTTCAGTTTGCTCAGGATTCTAAAGGAAAACCCTCATCAATTATACAACAAAGGATTGATACCCTTCTCATGTTGGAAGAAGAAAGGGAGAAAGAAAAATCAAAGTTCATAGCTCACCAACAGATAGTTAAAAGGTGGTTTGATAAACATAAGGCTGAGGAGAAGAATTTTTAAGTAGGATACTTAGTCCAGAAATGGGACCGAGAAAATGAGTCGAAGGGAAAACATTCGAAGTTTAAAAATCTATGGCTCGGACCTTTTCAGGTAGTTGAGAAAATTGGGGTAGGCACGTATCATTTGCAAAATTTGAGGGGGGAACCTGACGCCCTCCCCGTGAATGGCCAATCCCTAAAACAATATTTATGTTAAAAAAAAATGTGTGTATTTCCATGATATTTTGTTTTTAGGTAGACTGATTGTAGAGTTCTTCATTTTTTGTTTTGCTTGTTATAGTATCTTCTGCGCTTTTGAAGTTTGTGTTTAGCAATGCATTGGTTGACCTTAGTTCATGTGATACGGTGAACTCTTTTCCTGACTCACGCTTACATATAACACAAGAAGCGCTGGGAGAATTGTGGTGGTTTGAAGGAGTTTTGTATCTAACCTATGCAAATAAACAACCTTGGCAAAGTGATGAAATGTCCTCCTAGTGGTCTGGTAAAACCTAAAGGGAAAGATGAAAATATGGAAATGAATACATGTACCTCGACACAGAGCTAGAAAAAATTTCACCTTAACCATCTCATTTTGCAAATAACAAAAGTCCTCCTCTCCCACTCGCTCAGGGAATTCTGTCGAAATAAAATCAATTATATCAAACGAGTGCAAATTAGGAGAGGGTATGCAAATAACTTCATCGTGGTTATGGGTGCTCGCTGGCAACGGAGAAAGGTCTGTGACATCGGGGTGACTCCGTCGGGGCTATGGACGCTCACTAGCAGTAGAGAAACACCGTAGCAAGTGAATGACGATAACTAAAAGGCCTAGTGTCGGTGAATGATTTACTCGACTCTTTTCAAAGAGGGCGTGGGTCAGGGTTATAGGAAACAAAGGTGGAATAAATTTTGAAACCCCACAGGTAGGCCCAGATGCACCAACCAGAGAATTTAAAATACAAGGATAAAAGAGGCTCTGATAAAAACCAGTTGAGTTTGTAACCAGTTTTTGCATCAGCTGAGCCAGAGGTAGGAACATATATTCTTCTTTCGCTCAGTAAGTTGCCATTTGTTGAGCACTCAACACAACCTAAAAATCCTTATTAAATGTTTCTCACTTTTTGGGTACCACTTGGTCTTCTACACTGTCTGATGTTGGGAAATGTTTTGTCTTTGTTTATTTTCACGACTCTCATCACCTATCCAGGTTTTTTTGAATTTGTGAAACCCCGTGACTAAAATACCTTAACACCTAAAGTAAGAATCGATAGCCAAACACTGCACCCAACACGCTCAGGTTCGGCGTCAGAAGGAATTCAAGTAAGTACAAGAACCACTCTGAAAAAAAAAGTCATCGAGTGTCGATATTCATCGGGCATCGACATAAGGAAGTTTTGGTTTGCGTTAAGTTTTTCACATAAAGGTTTGAGAGATAGTCGATCCCTCTTCGACATCGGTAAAATACGGGGAGGCATTATCAAATAACGAAAAGAAATCGTCGGTAGCCGATGCCCGACACACTTTATCGGAATCGGGGAAAACCCAGAAGGATCACAACAAAATTTTTGACCATGATAAAGTTATCCCTGATGGCCAATCCTCGATGCTTTTTCGACATCGAGAATTTTTTGAAGGAGACGATCCGAGAGCGCTTTGGTAGGCTTATCGCCGATCCTTGACA
The DNA here is from genome assembly GCA_009831015.1 of Picea engelmannii. NCBI lineage: Eukaryota > Viridiplantae > Streptophyta > Pinopsida > Pinales > Pinaceae > Picea > Picea engelmannii. Next base: position 17,832 of record WSFP011366364.1, read on the forward strand.
ATTTTTCGGCATCGACAAGCTGAGGTGTGTTTTAGAATGAATATCTTAAGGAAATTCTTGAATCCGACTAATACGAGTGAATTAAGTCACTTGTCTCCAATGCCACATGTCTTTACCAGGTAAGAAGGTCGTACGGTTTGGTTCTATCCCGAGTCATTCTTGGTTACCTAGGTCCTAGTCACACCTTCGAGTCAGCTTTACCACGTCAGAACTGTACGATAAGATCGATCAGCGTTGGAGATTTTGCAGGAGGATATCAATGAAAATGTTCATAGCATGATCCTGATCCCCGATCCACTCACTGAAAGGGAGACACGACGAGACGGTTTCAGCATTAGATACGACTGAATTCTGGACATTTAAGGAGCTAATTAATACCTGAGCCCGCAGTAGTTGCTACCTCATGCGCCAATCAAAACAACAATTTTGAAATCGCTGATAGACCACATCACCACCCACACCTCCGACGTCAAACCATGCTGAATTTAAGTTCTAAAGATTTTGCGACAGATTTATTGAATTTTCACTCATAACCCAAATTGAATTGAAGATGTGACACGGTAAGAACTTCCATGTTTAAAATATATTTAACCATTGTGAAAAAATTCATTATGCGCATAAGGGAATTCTAGACTGTCCGAAGGAGAAAAACGAGAAACTCGAATACTGTACCGACCCCGTGATTATCAAAAACCAGGTTTGACAAGCTTCAAAGGTATGTTTCCAAGTCTGTCAATTCACTGGTTATAATTTATATGTGTTCGTCCGATTTTTACAAAGTCTCTAACACTCTGCTCAAGTTGCAGGAACAATGCCGCTGAGAAATCCAACCATTAGATGCTCCTCAAGAGCACCGAAGCTAAAAGAACTAGAGAAAGGCGAAGGCTCTTCTCCAGGGACCGCGAGACAACTGGAGTACATCCCTAGATCGGAGCCTGTCGTCAAGAGAACAACAAAGAAAGTTTTCATCCAACCTCTAGCCTTTGGAGATACAGAGGCAAGCACCAGATCCAAGGTAGTGCTCCCATAGTGAGGGGATATCTTCAACAGGATTAACAAAGAAGAATACCTGGAGTATATCCCACACAGTGACCCAGATGTAAGGGCGCTTGATGACCAAGTGTTCCCCAACATCCGAAGGTCATATTTACACATGGTGTCAAGAATAACCCTCGTTTTCCCTTACATAGAGGTCCTCAAGTGGCTCATCGACCATACAGATGGGCATAAATGTTTGATTAACAATGAGAATGGCGAGTGAGTCAAGGTTTTCCTCCCGACTGAGGTCCATAAATACTACAAGCTCAGGGACCTGGAGGAGCAACTCAACACAGAATTTTTGGTGAATTTCTATGAAATCCATGAAACCAGCTGATTGATGGCCTCATGGTGGAGGGGAGACAAGAAATTCACAAATCAGAGCAATGGATGGTACGGAACAATTAACCTGAGGGAGCCATGCATCTATTTGATGGCTCTCATCTGTCGGATATATGGAGAAAAAGATTGCTCCAAGTTTTCATAAGCATGGATGCCTTTGGCATACATAGTTGCAATCGTTGGGTGCAGCTTCAACTGGGGAGAAATAATATCCAAACAACTAAGAACCTATGTGCAGTAGGCTTAGACGCCGAAGGAAGGAGAAGCACCAAATTTTTACATGGCCTCGTACATGCTTGATTGCATGTGTGCTAGGAATGTCTTCACCGACATGAATTTGAGCTAGCATGTTGCAGAGCTCCTGGTCCACGTCTACTTCAACATGCTATGGGAAAACAAGTACAAGAAATACTACTCCCTCATCTGCGATGAATTCATTGCCCATATTTATTTTATTCTTTTTAAGAAGGAATGCCCAAGGCTATCGACAAAAACCAAGAAACTGATATCCAAGGTATGCCATTGGTACTTGGATGAGCGAGCCACTTACATCAGGGTGTTCGGGGCCACCGGAGCACCACATCTCCTACCAGCTCATGTCTCGGACTGACTCGTCATAGGAGAAATTCGTTATCATACCATCTTGTAGGGATATACCACCACATTGGTCAAAGATAAGAAACGAGCCTTCATACCCTACGGTTTCCATGTGGGGTTCTATCTGGTGAAGGATATTGCTCAAGCCAAATAAGAAGGGTTGAGCCAACATGAATTTAGGTTACCTACTGGCTGATTCTGCAAGCATGATCCTAAAGTCCTGGTCCTCCAACATGCATCGCAGGTTTCATCCTACTGGCCATATCCTCATGATAAGTTTGAAGACAAATTTTTCACAAAGAACACCCAGGACTAGGACAAGGTGGTGCAGAGGATGGCCAACCCAAAAATGACCAGGTTCAAGGCCATGAGAATGGATGAACAAGTGGAAACAATAGAATAGTCGGCTCAAGAGGCCCTCAGAGCCAGGGAAGAAATTAGAGTGACAGAGGCAACAAAGGTGCAGGGAAGGGGATTGTTCTTGACACCAGAGGCAAAGACAAGGGGTCTGTGCTTAATGACAGAGGCACAAAGAGTAATTGATCAGCTGCAGAATGAACCAATCCTCATATAGATGACAAGGGTTCTATCTTACCACCCAATCGAAATTTGGGGAGGACCTACTGACCCTGAGCCGATACAAATTGAAGAAATCATCGGGTCAGATAACCCTGAAATTTCAACTCCATAGGTAGGATCACTAGGGGATGTGTCGACTTAGCCCGAGATAGCGAGGAAATCAGGGAGAGAAAGTACAAAAAATCCCATGTTCGATCTAATAACCATCTATGATGACAAGGAGAGCTCAGAGGTGTCCCCGGTCACTCCGGTGAAAATCATAGAGGAAATAGAACCTAAGAAAACATCTACCTCGAGTCCCGATGCTCCAAGTCAGAGAAGTCTGTAGAAGGAGCACAAGGTATAAAGCTCCTTGGATGATGATCCACTCGACACACTGGGGATCCCAATGGACAACTCGAGGGATGAGCTAGGATCGAGTGAATAAGGGGAAGAAATTCCACAGCAGGAAATCGACATCTCAACAACTTATTATCAAGTAAGTACCGAGCCGACCCCTGTGTCATCAATTTTGGCCAGTACTTTACCTCCCGATGATCAACAACCAGAGGCCAAACTTTCGGGACATACAAAAGAAGTTCAAGAACCCAGTCTTGAACAGATATACATAGTCGGGAGCCTGGGAAACACGCTTACTTGGGGAGAGCATCAAATCCCTGAACCCGTGGATGAGGTCACCGATATACAAGCCATCGCCTATGACCAAAATAGGACAAACATCATGAAGAGAAACACTAAGAAAAGGAGGCTTACTCTGGACAACTCCATCCTCATCACCACAGAGGAGAAATTTATTAGCACGGAGCATGCCAAGACGTCCGAGCTTATCGGCACAGGGATGGAAATCATAGATACCACCTTGGATAGAGTGAGGAAAGATTAAGAGGAGTTGGAGGCTACACTGAAAGAGTTAGAGAATTTGCGCCATTTGGAGAAATATTATTAGGACTCCACGCAGGCCACGATGTTCTTGAGAAGCAAATTCCAAGATGCCTACAGTAAATTCACGAATGAGCGACACCTTTTTACTACAGGGATAGTTGATTTCCAAGAAGGCACCCTGATGGTGTTGGCAACATGCAAGGACATGGAAAGATGGTATGAGAAAGATCACCAACTAATGGAAATAATTGATTACATCAGCGTGGTTTAAAAGGGTTGAGACACCAAAGATCACGTTATTCAGGTGCTAAGGGACAACAACAATGACCGCATAAGGAAGTCAGCTGAATACTGGGTGAAAATGGCCCAAGAACCACATCAGGAGATCTAAGAGAAATGGGCTTATTGCAAAAGGAGCTGGACCAAGATCAATCGGGCGATGAGAGACATCGATCTTCCAGAATTCAACACACCTGAGGACTTTGTCGACTTGCATGACATAGTCAAACTACATGCAAAACAAGACTCATTGTGGACTGTAGAGATAGAAAAGGTGGCGAACATGGCACCAAGTCAGGTGCAACAGTTCATGGAGCACCCGATCAAGGCTTGAACAGTGTTACAACACTTAAGTGCTAAAGTAGTCAAGTATTGGGCACGAGCAGTGGAAATAAAGGAGACCCTTTCTGCCCCCATGGACCAACACAGATTCCTGTATGCCAACACATGCAATGAACTCTTCGTCAACTAGTCAGAGTATGAGAAGATTCATCCACTCAAGTGAAATCATTTGATGACTCTTAGAAGAATGAGAGATGGAAGCGCCACATGGAGATGTTTTGTTTTACTTAGCTTGCACTTTTGATAGTTATTTTTAGTTAATAATTTGTTTTAAATAAGAGGATTGACCTGTTAGAAAGGGTCAATGGTTTTGGAAAAGACCCTCATTTTTGGAATTGTAAAGAACTATTTTGGAGCTACCTTAATTGAGAAGTCATGTTTAGGACCTCAGACAAGTTTTTGTTTTCATCAAAGCATGTGTGATTGGATCATAAGGAGGAATTACTTCTGACTTTATCTCATGAATGGATGATGTAATGAGTAAGAGTTTATGAATTTGTTGATAAGTTATCTGATTCAATATTTTTTATTATTCTTGCCTCTAATGATGTAAACAAATCGTTGTGTTAATGTGTGATTGGTGATTAGAACTAAGGAAACTATTTTTATTGCCATCATTTTATTTCATGTATGTTCTCTTCTGATAGATTGTATCTCATTCAATAATTGAAATTCCAACAAGATGATGTATTAGTACTAGGCTTGTCATAGGTGTAAGAATCATTCTCTGCATGCTTGAGCACAAGGTTTATCCCAAGCTCAACCTTCTTTTGTATTTAAGCATTTCCCCTTTGTGACCCAACTAGTTTATACCAAGATTTATCTTGTATTGGTCCCACCTATAAGAGAAAACAAAAAAGAGAACGTTCAAACTAAAGGAGGAGTTTTCACAAGATGACATCCTATCAATGACTACGTAAATCCCATCGACTAATTGGTCGGATATCAAGATATAGAGAACCATACCACAATCAAACGTTGTAGATTCTAATTGGGCCTCGATGGTGGGTTTGGTTCCTGTTGTTGATTTAAAGGGATTTAGGACCCCTCAACAGGTCTCGAGGTCAAACCCGAGGGCCTCCCCCTTTTGGTTTAATTTGTTGTAATATATGTAAATATAACCCAAAGTTGTTCCGCCAATTTTGGTGGTGGCGTTATCCAGGTCTCCAACGGTTAGAACATGGCCAAGTTTGGTGTGGTCTGTGAGATTTGGTGGACCCACCAATCTTTTATTTTTTTTTCAAAATTTGGTCACGGGCTATCATTGTGATTTTGTCGCCTGCCATGTGGCAGCGCCTGATTGGACCATGTGGCAGCCTCCCATTCAGCCATATCATCCTCTTCCATGTCATCACACTTCATCATGCCATGCCACCGTACGGACATCCACATGGCATGATCCTATTTCTCCATGGATCGGTCTGAAAGTGCCAAAACTGGGTGACACATGGCAACCTTTGATGCTGCCACGTCACCTTGATGATGTCATGGTGATGTCATCATGAAATGTGTCACCTTTTTCTCCTGCCACGTGTTCTGTACAGATGTTGATGTCATTCATACATATGTTGATGTCATCAATACGGATGCTAACTCATCCTCTATTGACTGGGCTACGTTGACCAAACTTTGACCGCGAATATATTTCAATCCGTAACTTTATTTGACGACCCGTTTGTACCGTTAGAAATCTTGCGACGCGCTCCTCACAATAATGTCAATTTCACTGAGTTTTGGGAACTTTTAATTTTTTCTCTTTCTCTGTCCATTGAGGCCATTTTGAACGTCCTGAGTTGCCTCTTCAAGTTTTGTGTTGTTCTTATCCTTATCTTGATCCTTTTTGGACCATGCTTTCCCACTGAGAGATTTTTGGACCACCAAAACCTTTCATCAATCAATAGGTAAGTGAGGGAAGAGTCCCCTCACTTTTTCCTTCTCAATCCACTTTGCCTTGCTTGGATGTGTGCCCTTTAAGCCTACTTGAAGATAATCAACATCACCATTGCGTGAAGTCCTCGTCCTTTTGTCCAGGATGATATCTTCCCAAAACTCATCCAAGTACTCAAATTCAAACTCATCAACTGAATGTATTGAAACTTCCTCATCTCAACGTTCACAACTGAGTAAATCTGCATATAAGGTGGAAGGTCCAGAGGAAAATAATTGGTACCACATTTCTCCAAGATAGTGAAGGGTCCATAACGAATGGGATTGAGTTTCTTTCCTTCACCCTTTAATCTCTCTTTTTTGATTTGAAGCCATACCTAGTCTCCAACCTGGAATTGATGATCAATCCTGTGCTTGTTATGCCAAGCTTTATACTGTGCTTGAATTTTCTCCAACTATTCCCTGACTGCTTGGTGCACCTGTTAGATCCTCTAGATGAACTTGCGAGCTCTTTCATATGTTCATTCTTCATTCACATCAACATCTCTCACATACATCAAGTCCAAAGGAACCTTGGGTAGGTACCCAACACATGACTCAAAAGGTAAAACTCTGAGTGGAGGAATGTAAACCTCGGTTATAAGCATGTTGTACATAGGGTATTTGTTCATCCCATAACTTGGGATTCTTTTTGTAGTAGCCTCGAAGCAAAATTACCATTGTTATGTTAACCACCTCTATCTGTCCATCGGTGTATGGATGGAAAGCAGTGCTCCTCTTCAATTGTGTATCCATCATTCTCCACAAGCTAGTCCAAAAATCCCCAAGGAATCAAGTATCTTGATCCGAGACAATGGATGTGGGTAACCCAAAGTGAACCCAAACATATTGAAAGAAGAGATTAGAAATATTCTCAACAATGATCTTATTTTTACATGCCATCAAGATACACATCTTGTTGAACATGTCCACTACAACATACAAATAGTCATGACCCCCTTTGGTCATTGGTAAACCCCCTACAAAATCACGGAGATACTTTCCCATGGATGGGATGGAACATGATGTGGTGAGTATAGCCATAGTTTTATATTAGTGGGATTACAATTATAACACATCACACACCCCTTTACATATTTAGTTACAATTTCTTTCATTTTAGGCTAGTAACAAAACCTCTGCAAATGAGCCATAGTTTTTCCTACCCCAAAATTCACAGACACAAGAGAAGTGTGCACTTATCATATTACATGTACTCGTTCACTTGTAGGAATGCATAGCTTTCCAAGATGGCAGAGTATTTTTCCCTGTAGACAATAGTTCTCTACCTGTGCACCATGGCTTAGCTTCTCATATACTTATTTAAAATCTTCATCGATGGCATATTGTTCTACATATATATCATGATATAAAGAAGCATTCTTCAAAATAATAGAAGAAAAAATAAGAGGTCTAGAAAGTATATCGTCTACCTTGTTACTTGTACCCTTTTTGTACTTTATTACCAAATAAAATTGTTGTAGAAAACCCATCCATATGTAGTGTCGAGATTGTTGCAATTTGGTCTTTTCTTGAAGATACTGTAAGGGTTGGTGATCTGTATGTATGATTGTTTACTTACCTAACAAGTAGTGCTTTCATTTCTTTACGCTTTGAACTAATGCATACAACTCTTTATCATATGTAGGATAGTTAACAACAATTTGGTTAAAAGTTTCAGAGTGGTAACAGATAGGATTATGATATAGCATCAATACTCCACCCATGGCGTATCCGATGGCATCTTTCTTGATCTCAAAAGGTTGTTGAAGATTCGAAAATGCTAATACTGGTGCGATACTGATCTTCTCCTTTAAAGTGTCGAAAGATTTTTGTTGCTTTCCTTCCCACTGAAAAGTGTTCTTCACACTGGTTAAGGCATGCAAAGGAGCTGCTATAAAGGAGAAGTTTGAAATGAACCTCCTCCAATACTGGATTGCATCTAAGAAGCTTCAGACCTTGGTTGCACTTTTTGGCTTAGGCCAATTTACAATTACATCAATTTTGGAAGGATCAATTTTTAATTGTCCTCCTCCTACAATATGACCTAAGTACACAAGTGCAGTCTTTCCAAATTCACATTTAGGCAATTTTACATACAACTTTTCCCTTTTCAAAGTATCCAATACTTGCTTTACATGCCTCAGATGTTCATCCCAAGTCCCTCTAAAAATAATAATGTCGTCTAAATACACAATCACAAAGTCATCTAGGAAAGGCCTATATACATCATTCATCACACGCATGAAATTTGTTGGAGCATTACAGACACATATCAGTCTAGGAAAACACTTATATTGGTCCCATATATGAGCATAAATAACAGTCCATGACAAAGGAGAATAAACAGGTGTAACAACAACTATCACAGTAGTGTTCATCGGCCATATACCAGGTGTAACAATAGTTGTAACAACATCGTGCATCAACCATATAACAAGTGTAACATCAATTGTAACATCAACATGTAACAACCAAATAAGGCACATATATCAGACCTATAACAACAACGAATATAAGTCATAAATAGGTTGTGACAGTCTATAAAAGTCGCCTAAAATAGATTTTTAATCCTCAAGAAGTCAGTCCGAGTTGAGTCATTGGAAAGCTCTTTAAGAGAAGAGTTTCATGGTGGAAATGTTGTAAGTGGTCAATCATTATCTTTGCAATAAAGGAATATTTGTTTGTTGGATTTTTTCTCCTTGTATAGGGTTTCCCCAGGGTACTTGTGGTGTTAATATGCATGTTGGTTATTCTCTATGGTTTACATTGTTCCGTTTTGATTATGCATTGTGAATCTAAGTTAAAAGTACAGTTAGATTTAAAAGAGTAGTAAGCACCGAAATGCTTATTGCTCACAAAGTGGCACTGACATGTTGCAGATGAAGATGGCTTGTGGAGAACTAATGAGGGTTCATATCCTATTTTTTAATGGAATATGATAATAAATTTTTTATAAACATCTATGGGTTGGTGTAGTAACCATGCTTGCTCAAGACTACATGAATCTATTCAAAAGAGTTCATTGTGAGAGTATAGTGTATGATTTAATAAAAGATGTTCTACTGAGAGAGCCAACTACATTGCTTGCAATTTATGGTGAGCGAGAGAGAGAGAGATGACTTCTTCAATGGAAATTTATTGTGAGCGAGAGAGAACCAATTTTGTTGCTTACATTGTATGGCATTTGCAAGAGCTATTGTTGTGCACTAGTGTTAATACCACTAGCTAGAGTGTGCATATCGATTTAGATTCCTTATACCACTGATATATGGGTGTAGTGGTTCCTCATGGGTGTAGTGGCTAAATATTTTGTATGTTTACCATACCTTGATTAGGTTAATGGCTGTGACCCATAACCATTTCTCAACTTCCCATAACTAAGTTGTATATCCAAGTGCCTAAGAAACATGGCATCTTGTTCCACACTATTGTTGTAGTTGAGCTTGTTGATGTTACTATAGTTAAGGTTGTTGTAGTCTAGAATGTCGATTCAATTGATGGTGATATGATCAAGGTTGTTTCCATAGAGTTTGTTGAGTCAGGGCCACTTGATAATATGATTTTATGGTTGAGTCTATATTGGCATTTCACATTGTTGAGATTATGTTGCTTGTATTGTAGGTTTTTGGATGTATCGTTGAAATGAAGGATGTTTTTTGTGACTTGTAGTGTTCATATGCATGCTGGTTCTACTACTTTAATGTATAACCGACCAACGAGGTTTTTACCTGAAAAATTCAAAACCTTGTCAAAGGAAATTTCAAAACCGAAAATTTAAAAACCTTGTCCAAGGAAGATGGGGACCAAAAAGGGTTCACATAGTCAGAAAATGGGACGATGGGGGGGAGGGCCTGCGAATCTCACAATTAGTATTATGAGGGGGCCATTAACATGCCCGAATAAAACCTTAGACTATTCCTTCATAACTTAATAACAATAATATACCAAGCAATATTTTGGGCCCATATGAAATATTTCCTTCCTGCAATTGTAAGTTAGGTTTATATTTTTGTAATGTAATCCAGGATTCTTTATTGTAAACATTGGTATTTTCATATCCATGTCATGTTTCTCCACTACCTATGAGCACCCATAGTCCTGACAGAATCACCCCAACACCATAGGAATTACTCCATTGCTAATGAGCATCCATAGTCCTGGTGGATATATTTACATGTCCCCGTGATTAGTTGAATTTTCATTCCTAATCATATACCAATAAATATTTCTTTATCATACACTTGATGGGGAGGGAAATGACCCTTTGAAAGTAGGTGGGTATGATGTTTTTTTTAGTGATAAGTTTATTGATTGACCATGCCTGAGTGATAATAATATCCCCTTAAGTTATTTAGGCCTAAATGTTCGACTTGTCACCTTTCGTTATGGTTCATTGATTTTATCATGAGTGGATGGAACATTGGTCATATACAATCATAACACTTAATCATAACGAGATTTATAATCATACCAATAATCATAGCAATGTATCCAATCACATAAATAATAGTAGCAAGGTATGCAATCATATCAATAATCATGATCATAGCAAGGTATTTACCACATATATACATCTTCAATAATAATATGAAACCAATCAATGGAAATATGTCCAACACAAGTTCATACATGTAATTAAATATCTATTTAATAGGGAATCCACATATGTATGCATCATATGAGGGTGAATCATATATATGCATCATATTAGGGTCAATTGGCATGCATGGCATGCAAGCATAAACAAGTGTCATGCATGCATAACAAGTGTCATGCATGCATAACAAGTGTCATGCATGGCATGCATACATATCGATTTATAGGATGAGTTGGGATGGCATGCAGTGCCAAGTCACCTAGGTGAGTTGGAGTTCCAAGTCAATATGCTAACTCTGTTCAAGTCGAAGTTCCAAATTTAGTTTAGTTCAGTTCAATTCAATTCTAACTAAGTCATTGCTTCAGTTCTATTTCATGATTAAAGAGTTAAGTTTAGTTGTGGATATATGAAACACCTTGGGATATTTTAAAACACTCTTCTCCTCCTTTAATTAAGAGGACTATCCTCATTTTAAATAACTATATACAGGTTGTGTATGAGTGAGAGGAGGCAGGTGAATATAATTCCAGAACTAGGGTGTATATCAATACCCTTACTGGTTGCATATAAGTCCACAATAGAGGAAAATATTAGTCCAGGAAAACACTTATATCAGTCCCAGATATGAGCATAAATATCATTCCAATACACAGGTGTAACAGGTGTAACAACAGTTGTAACAACAATATGCATCAACCATATACCAGGTGTAACAACAGCTTTAACACTAGCGTGCATCAACCATATAATAGGTGTAACAATAGTTGTAACAACTACATGTAAGAGCTAGATAAGACGCATATATCATACCTGTAACAACATCGAATATCAGTCATAAAGAGGCTATTGTGAAAATCTATCAAAGTCTCCTACAACAAAGTTTTAATCAACAATAAGTCAGTCTGGGTTGATGCTTGTGAAATGGATTCTTCAAGACCTAGGCTCTGATACCATGTTTATTTTTCAATAATCAAGGCTTAAGAAAGAAGTTCATTCCATCTTAGCATTTTAATTAAACCATAAACAATTTGTTGCAGCAACCAAGATCACAAGAAGAAACACCATGCACAAGTACTTAGGAAGTATCCTAGGAAACCCTTCTCAACAAGGGAAGAAAACCCAGCCAATACTTTTCTATATTCTTCAAGAGAAATACCTTCACCACCATAAACACCTAGCACACAAAATGGTTCTCACAAACCCTAGAAACCTAGCACCCAAGAGAGGTGCACACTTTTCCCAAGAACAAGTGTTTGCTGAAATTTCCAAACTCACACTTGTGATATGATTCTTCAATAGGAAATTTACCTTTATTTATATTAGACTGAACCTGTCAACATAAGTGTCTATTGGCACAACATGGACGACCTCAATAACTTATAATATAATTAATAATTACCATATTAATTATCGTTTACATTCAGGTGGGGCCGACCTATACCCTTTTCATTACTCATAGGGTTACAAGTAAGTATGACTCTTGAACAATATAACAAGGGATCTCATACACCCACTAGTGCTCAGCCACTAGGGGTACATCCATCTGTGCTCAACCACAAGGATAGCCATATCTCTATCTCACTGTGTCTCACATGAGAACCACACTCACTAGTGCTCAACCACTAGGATCACGTTCACCTGTGATCATCCACATGCATGTCCAACTCAAAAGATCTTCTTTCTCAATGCATTACACATGAGAATCATATGGAGTTCATCATCTGAACTATCTTCTTATAGGAGGCTAATACATCATTTCATCTCTATCTCAGAATGATGCACCCAACTCATGGGCTTTCACACGTTCACCTGTGCTCAGCCACATGCACGTCCAACTCAACATATCTTATTTCTCACTATGTTACAAAAGAGAATCATATGGAGTATCATCTCAAATATCTGCAAGGAGGAGGCCAACACAACGTTCCAGTTTTGTCTCAGATAGGAACCACACACCCAACTCAGGGGCTCTCTCTCAGGTCTGTGTCCTGGAGGATTTCTCATGCAGCTGTAATCATCAATACTCCCTCTCAGATAGGGAGACATTATCCAAAAATGAGCTCTGATACCACATGCAAGTTTTAAACCCGTGAAGTAAAGAAATGCATATAGATTCTTAAGCAAAATAGAATTTAATCAATGGCTCATTCACATAGTACACGTAGATTTATACAGGAAACCCTCAACCGGGAAAAACTTTCTTATATTCATTATCGAATTTCACCATTCACTATACAATATATACAATGTTTTTAGGTATTCTGTAGATACCAAAACCCTAATCCCTAAAACCAGGATTATTTTTAGTAAACCGCTAAAAATTGAAAATACCGCCCAAAAAATAATTTCAAGGTGCTGCCCCAAACGCTGTGCGTAACTAGGGGGGGCATACCTTCCCCCCCCCCTAGGACCCCCCTAGGAAAGTGCCCGGTGCACATGGCACAAATAGAGCACTACTACGAGGGATCGTCGGACGCAGTTGTCATATCTGATGCGCCCACACACACACATGCAAAGAATATAACACATACCCAACATTCTCCCACTTGTTGTTTTCTTTGCATCCAGGGGTCTAGGGGATTATATAGTCAACAATCCAGGGTAGCAATGCCCATTGTTACTCTACACCAGGAGAACTTTTATGTGCTCACAGACTTTGTCAATGAATCTGCAACATTATTCAAAGTGTCAACCTTTTCCAGCAACACCTTCTTTTCCTCAACCATGTCTCTCACAAAGTGATACTGAACATCAATATGCTTTGTCTTTGAATGATAAGCAGGGTTCTTTGCCAGGAAGATTGCACTTTGACTGTCACAATCTAATATCACTGCTTCTTGTACCAACCCAATACCTGAACATAATCTTTGTAACCATACTGCTTCATTTCTTGCATGAGTGGCTACCATGTATTCAACTTATGTAGTTGAGAGTGCCACTACAGCCTGTCTTTTGCTCATCCAACTGATTGCTCCTCCAAATAGGTTAAACACATACCCACTTGTATATCTTCTGCGATCCATATCTCCAACCCAGTCTGCATCAACAAAGCCATGTATTTCCAACACTCTGTCCAATCCTGGTCTTCCTTGGTAGCACAATCCATAACTGGTAGTGCCACACAAATACCTAAAGACCCTCTTTACTATTGTCCAATGCTCCTTCCTTGGTTTTGACATATACTTGCTCAAAACTCCCACTGCATGTGCAATGTCTGGTCTAGTACAGACCATTGCATACATCAAACTGTCAACTGCACTAGCATACGGAACATGGGACATGTCCTCTTCTTCTTCCTGTGTCTTGGGACACTGATCTGCAGATAACTTTACACCTATAGTAATACGAACCTTGACCGATTTACTTCCATGCATATTAAACCTCTTCAATATTGTCTCAACATATTTTCTCTGATTAAACCAGATTTTCCTGTTTTCACGATCTCTTTTAATCTCCATTCCCAGAATGAAGTTAGCATCATCGAGATCCTTCATGTCAAATTCGGAGGATAGATGCAATTTCACCTCCTTGATAACATCCATGTTATTTTCTACCAACAACATGTCATCAACATACAACACTACATAAATGAAGTGATTAGAAACCTTCTTGGAATATACACAGTGATCATCCTTGCTTCTTACAAATCCCAATCCAAGGATGTATGTGTCAAACTTTTGGTACCACATCCTAGGTGATTGCTTCAGACCATATAGTGACTTCTTTAGCTTACAGACCAACTCTT
>ML850210.1:23513-37654 GCA_009831015.1 Picea engelmannii
CATGGGATTTGTGCCAAGGTAAGTGAAAGGTCACAAATAATTTTTAAAAATTATTTGGTTGAGTTCCAAGAAGAGGGAGGGCGCACTTCTCTTGGAGGGCACACCTCTTGGGATGAGGGAAAGGTAAGGAAGGGTGAGAGATGGGTGAGGGAGGTTGGGATCACACAAAACCCATAGGAGAGGTTGTGGGATTCGTGCTAGGGCAAAGAAAGAGTCTCAAACAATAAAAAACGAATTTTCATTGGAGAGACTCAAAAGGGGGGCGTAACTCTCTTGGAGAGCGCTCCACAAGGTCAAAAATCAAGTAAAATGAAGCGATGAATGAGGTGGAGTGAGTGGGGTCACCTCTAGGGGTGATGTAGAGGCTAAATGAAGTGAAAGCTCAAGAGAGGGGGCCACACTCAAGCCACAAATTAATTAAAAAAGGAAAAACGTCAATCCCCCTAGGGGGGCGTGATTTTTGAGTGTGGAAGGTGGGAAAGGGGTTAGAAAAGGTTGGAAAAGGTTGGGAGGCTAAAGTTATGCTTAGGGGGTCTCTCTCTAACCATCATTTCAACTTTTCACATCTTCTAACTCATTATTACAACTTTTACATTTTGCCATGTTTGGACTTTAGCAATTAAAATTGCTGTTTTAGACTGACTGACACTCCGGGTGGACAAACCCATGGCTAAAGTTGTTCGACTGAGCTTAAACTTGGTCCATGGATGTAGGGGGTGACATTCCATTTCTTTTGAGCACAAATACCCCTATCAAAAGTCCAAAAACCTAGTTTTTACAATTATTGCTTAAAAATAATTAATTAATTAAATAATTAAACCTCCAAACTTAGGGAAATTTAATTAAAAATTAATTAATTAAAAAAAACTAACTTAGACTCGACGGCCCCGGATGGGGTGACACGCAGCGACGCCTTGCCACATGGCTTAGCATCAAGCCACAACTGAAATGTTGTAGGCCGCTCCCCATCCCTTCAACAATTAAGATGGTAGCAGGCCATTACAACAGCTCTATGAAGGTGGGATTTCTCCCTTGCGTGAACGCACTAGCACAACCAACATTCAATATTAGCACAACCAGCATTCAATATGACAGAGATAAGAAGGAGCCATGTGATGCCGTCACACGAAAACTTGAAAGTTAGGACGCCTGGACAGAGCTAGTTCATTTTCGTTTTGGACGTCCCCGCCGGTTGGGAGCTCTGGTGCAGTTTCCTCTGTATCTCCATTCACCCCTCCTCCGCAATGACAAGGAAGCGAAGCAAGCCTCATCGAGGCTCGGCCTGGTACACCCACAAAGCGCAGCGACAGAGAAGACAGAACCTTGAGCGCGCTCTGTCGATGGCAACTTCTATTCTCCGACAGAGAGCAAGAGCCGACCGCTTGGCACTCCATGCCACTATAGCCGAGCCCGTGACAGAGCGGAGCACGCACACCCTTGCAATTGAGCCTGTTGCACAAGTTGGAAGCTGGCTGAAGGGAGGGTCTGAGGAAGAGTTCCCAATTTGCTATGTCGAAGAAACACTGTGCCTGGAGGATTTCGCGACCACCCTGGAACCTCAAGCTACTGAGCCTGAAACACAGGCTGGAAGCGCTCTGAAGGGAAAGCCTGTAGAAGAGTTCCCAATTTGTTATGTAGAAGAAATACCGTGGTTGGATGACTACATCCCCACCCGCCATGCTGAGAAGGTAATGAACGATGATGAGGCTCTGAACAGTGCCTGCACAGGGATGAACGTGGACGAGGCTAGAGCAGGGATGAACGTGGAAATGGGGAATGAAACCTTCGGCGAGGCAGTAACCAATGATTTGCATGGTCCACTCCTCCGTGTAGAGCATCTCGCTCTCGTGTTCGAACTCCGAGGCCACATGGCAGACCAGGAGCACAGAGCCCTCCTCATGGGACAGTGCTTGGACCTGCTCCTTGACGCGTACTCCAATGCTCCAGCAAAGCGGAAATGTCCAATGTGTGCGCAGCCGTTTGTCATCCCGGCCAGATCCGCGTGTCAGAAGGGAAATTGCGACAGGTCACCGGGTATTTGAGTTTTCCTTTGCTAGTCTGGTTTTTCATCATGCTGTTGTTCAATGTTAACTCGAACTATGGCTATCTGTCCTGGTTTTCTTCAGGCAGGAAAGATGGCAAAACAATTTTTAGCCTATCTTCCTAGACATATTTTGCCCCACACTATGCTGGTTTCCGGTAAAACGGCAGCATATTTGGTGGCACAGGATGACAATATCTCTGTGTATTTTTGTCTATGTTTCTCGGTCAATTTAATATAGCAGGTACTATTTTTTTTACTTAAAAAAAAAAACTTAGACTCGACGGAATTCCGCGAAATTTTCTAAGATGTCTTGCATGGTCATTTACAATGATTCCCTATAATAGTTACCAAAACATAAGCCCACTAGAACGCCGTTCACCACTTTGGAGGACTTATTGCAAGTGTGAGGGAAAAACTCAAGGGAAATCAGTAAGGTTGAAAAGCCCAACTGATAACCTGAGGATAAAAAACCCTCGGTGAAAGCAACTCTCCCAGTGAACCGATCCCAAGGTAATTGACCTAGACATGATTCATGCAGACCTATTAGATTATTAACCCACGCAGGGGTGCGGAAATTCCAATTACAAAATAAAGTGCTGGGGCCAAACACTGCCCTGTAGGACCAAAAGTCTTCGACAACATGGCATCCGATGATGCTTTTCTTTATGGCACATGAGTTGACCACCTGTGTTGGAGAGGTGGTCAACAAAGATGACCACAAACTGTTGTCTAGTAGAAGCTGTAAGTCTTCTTCTAAATGGAGGTTTAAGGAAACCACAAACCAAATCATGTTGATGGAATATGGCTCTGATTCTTGTTCGATTGATAGGACTTCGAAACTTGAAGCCTGACTGTCAATCACTAATATTATCCCCCCTGTCAAGTACAAGGTGAGAAGATGGAGGGTGTCGGCTTCTACCAAAAATGCACCCATTTACAATGTAATTCAACTTAACTTCAAAAAGTACAAGTAAACTTACAAAAAAACTATTTGCAAGTTACATTTATTCTTGATTCTAGAGTTGAATTGATCTTCAGAATTGAATGTGCTATCTCTTCATCACTGAAAGTGAAGGAAACTATATGAGAAGCTATCATTCAAATGCATACAAACAAGGAAACTATGAAGAATACCCAACTTATGTTACTTGCTCAAGCTGGTCAACAATTGTATCATGTCTGGCTTTACAAATGAAAGGAGACCACTAGCCACAACCTTTGCATTCCTTCAAGATACATTTTGCACTAGTATTCAAACAACAAAACTTACAGGATTCATGCCAAGTGAGTCACCATGTGCATAAACTTACAAAAAATATTAGTGTATTTATGAAATATTTGTTGGTTAAGCTCTGCAATTCAAGCCTTGAAATCTTTTTTTAAAAATGACATCTTTACTTGAATATCAACACCAGAGATGGCAATGGCAATGGTGGTTGAGAATAAGAAGGTGGTTTTCTCAATTAGGGAAATGCTTTGCCTTCAACATACATTCTGATTGCATAGGACAATGATAGCACATTTCAATAATTATTCTCTTATGAACGTCATAACTCTCTATGGGAGTTGAATTGAAAGAGGCGCTACTCATTTTACATGTCACAGGCAACTCCATGGATGATTCTACATATACTCATTTTTTGCAAGGTTGCGTTAACCAGAAGGCCATGCCAGAGGGTAAAATACTCCATGCATACATCATGCCAAGACATGGTTTTAGACAACATACTTATCAACATGTATGCAAAGTGCCAGAGACTGGTGGATGCTCGCAGAGCTTTTGATCAAATGTCGAAATGAAATGTGGTCTTGGGACTTCCATGGTTGCAGGATATGCATAGGGACAGGATTAATGAAGAATCCTTATAGCTGTTTGACCAAAATCAGAGCAGGCTTACAACAACAAAATCGACAAACCACAAAATCTAAGAAAACATTCACAACATGTTCGTTCTGTATACTCGTTCACCATGTTTCATCAACGATCTTCCCGTTATTCATTAACACGCGAGATACAAATGTCCAAACATGGACAGAAAGGGCGACTTTCCGGTCTTATTCTTGCTTAACTCGTCCTGATCAATCGACAAAGATGACCAATTTTTAAATAACAGAACTGTTTAGAAACAACAACCCAATACTTCATTGCATTAATCAATCTTTTCTCATTTGTATCGCACCAAACCAGTAGATTTGTCAAGTTGACAGCTGTTGAGCTCATTTTGCACTATTCTCACACTTATCAGCTAGGTGGCCTTCTCACCAGAAGAACACCGACTGCGTAGCATGATCATCTTGTTTAGTGTCCAAATGTTCTCTCCTTCTTGCCTCTCTTTTATCTTTATATGTTGGGGCGTTAGCAGAGGCTCCAAATTCAATGTTATCTTCTCCTTCGACTACATTCTCTCAACCGATTACTAGTTGAGAGCCAGAGAAGCAGGTGTGTTGCCTACAAAAATAGGAGGAAGTGGAAGGAAGATCGAAATTCAAAGTTTGGAATGACGACGAGATGGCTTGCACAGGAGCGGAATGCCAACTTGTTGATTGGGAGCTGCTCAAAACATTGATTGACCTTAATCAAGCTTGAAGGGATCAAACATTAAGTGTCCGAAAATGCCATGGCTTTCACCGAAGTGACCTCTTGCACCCCAAGCTAGAATAATGCCAGCGTGTAGTACTATTGCCAACACTTCCTTGTGTGGTTGTTCTCTCCTCGATCTGGCCTGGTGCCTCTCTTGAAAACTGTCACGAACAAGAAGAAACAACAACCACACCAAAAATCATCTAATTTCGTTCATACTTGATATTCTCTTTTCTCATACGGACAAGATGGGAGGTCGCGTGCGAGGATTCCTTTCGGCTGAGCGCTTACATAGTTTAACGTAACATATTTTCTTGCAAAGGATAGACAACACCTCCGGAAACCCTAATCTGTTGTGTTAGTCCCTTGAAGACCATTGGCATTCTTTGTCAGTCTGTTCGGCGTTACTTTTCTCTCTCTGGGAGTTTCAAATAGTAGTCATTTCAATGTGTATCCATACTTCCAATTCCCAATCCTCTGATGAAAGTGTGAATTTTCGAGAGGTCTCAATATAGAATTCGATTAGTCTTCTCAATAAATACTCCCATTTTTAGCATTTCGTTCCATGTTTTCATACAAAATGTAAGTGTTAGGCGAGAGGGCTTGGCAGGAAGTAAGTGCTTTGTGCACATCGGCGGTGGAAACTCTCTTGGATGTGGTTATTATTGTTACTCTGCCATTGTGGGAATGTGAATTCTATGGCATTTGATGAACAAATTGTTGGTGACCATGATAGACACTAAACCAACTCATTAACCTTAAATTCCCAATCCATTTTTCGGCTTAATTTCTATTGAACTCCTTCGATTTTTGTCATTTGTGTTGCCTTTTTTAATTATAGACAGTTTATTCATCACTGTGAAGGTCAAGCCACACAATACATGAGTACTATTGTCACAAGCACGTAATATCATATATACATATATGGACGGGAATAGATCCTTGAACAGGATGACCAAATTCTTATTTAAACATCAATAAACCCTAACGCCTGTGGAGAGATGCAGGTTGAGAGACTGGCGCGAATAACGTTGAGGAAGGTAGAGGGAATGCAATACCTCAGATATGACATTGAAATGTGCTTCTAGGATAGACTTGCAGGTAGAGGAATTGTTTCTGGACGAGGCATAAAATCAGCTATGGACAATTACCCTAGGGTAATTCAAGCCTAAGAACTATAGGTGCTCTGATACCATTGTTAGAATAAACAAGAATGTAGATCTTTATGGAATACCTTTTATTAATATGATACACATAAATACATGATCTAGATGACCTTTGGATTCATCTTCCAAGAGGTCTCTTTGACTCCTGATGACAATGCCTATTCACTTGACTTTTCATATTCCTTCAAGTGAATAATACAAAATATAACCCTAACGGATTATGTTTCCAACACATACAACATATTTAGAAGTAGTGGACAGCCTTAAGTTTTTCCCATCTTAGCACATAATCATTTGGTAATCAAAGCATGCATTGCACCATTGATTTATGCTAATTGGTTTCACTCTCCGTGCTCTAAAGTAGCTTGAAAGTGTCTTTTGCCTCTCTTGAAGTTTCATTTGTTGAGTGATAAATATAAATGCAAATCTGAAGTTGCTAACATTGTTTATCTTTCATATCAGATATGGCAGACACATCCACTAACTCCTATCCCTCTTTCTCAAGTGGATATATTAGTGGTTTATGCTATTGTTGTTGGAATCCTTGTGCACCTTGTTGTTATACATTTTGTCGATTTTTGAAGTAAAGTATAAGATTGCATGGTAATTAATTCACTAAGAGGTTTACTTAATCAAATAGGGATACCCCCCTTGGCTTCTAGGAGCTAGCCTAAAGTGAAGGGGAAGGTGCACTGAGGTGACAGTGGTGCACTTCACAACTTGTTTCCCTAACTTAGAACCTATATTGGGACTTTTCACAAGGGTGCTAGTTCAGGTGGTAACAAAGAGCAAGGTTCATATTTGCTGTCTTCAAAACTCCAAATCTGCATTCAAAACCTCTGCTAAGTGCTAACAGCCCAGGAAAGGTCACAATCAGGTTGTGGTTTGAAATTTAAATTACTTTCTGGCCAAGCAACCTCACAATCAGCACCAAAATCACCCAGAACAGAACCATCCTCATTTGCAGATCAAAGGAATTCCTGAAAATCACTTTGCTTGTTCTCCAAGCAAACCTCGAACCTCATGCTAAGGTATGTTTGTAACTTTGCAGGTTCTGCAAACATAGGTGTTTAAACCCCTTGTATTAATTGACTCCTTTTGATAATAAAGTTCATATTTCATCTCTCTCATGCATTATATATTCAGTTTTTTAACAGAACAGAGTCACAATTGAATGATAAGTTCCCTGCCCTTGCACTTCCATTTTCAAACGGGGAGAGGCCACCTGAGCTAACCACTGATAGTTGGGAAATGATCATCAGTGATCACCGACCTGGATGCTGGTTGAGGTCCAACCCCCAAAGACCATGACCCGCTTCCCACAATTGGGCCTCTCCCTACAGCTGTTAGATGTTTTTTGACCTGTGTTTATTCTTGGGACTTGGGGCCATTTGATTATGTGTTTTTGGACACTTTATGGACTTACGTGATATGTATGCCGAACGAGCTGGTATTAGGTTAATGGGTATTTTTTGTGTATAACCAGCCCAATTTTTGAGCTTAGCTATTGCTTGTGGCCACTGCTCTTGTGGTGCACTTTTTTTTTATAAAATGCATATGTACATCTCTGTTTATATTAATGCTTAAAAGAAACATTTTAGCAAAAAAAAATATGGAGCTGGATTCCTTTGCAATTTCTTTAATGGGGAATTGTTCCTAGTTAGCGATTTGTATGAATGAATTGTAATAGAAAGATAAAAGTGGAAAAAGATGACTGACTTGGAACATTCCCAGAACAAAATTTCAAGTTTTGAACATTCCCAGAATTATATATGAGGCAATTACCTGAATTAATTGAAGATTGTACTATGATGGAATTACTTAATTTTGAGAAAAAACATATTCACATGACAATTTGATAAGCAGGGTAAACACTTACCATGTCTGAAAGTCGCTTAAAGATGTAGAAAACCTTGTCTAACCATGACTAAAATAAGTGGGCAGACAGAAAGCAGTCTGAATTTCATGGAAGATATGTTATTGGACACTCCACCCCAAGTTGTTGGAAACGTATTTCTGCATTTTGAAAACATTTCCTTCTACGAACACCTCTGAAACATGGCTGAAATGTTTCAGTGGCGTTTCAGATTTTTGAAACGCTGTATTGGTCATTTCAGCGGGCATTTCAACTGTTATCAACTGGTGTTTCAACCGTTTTAGCCAGCATATTGGCTATTTCGGCTGGTGTTTTGGTCACTAAAATTTAAAAAAAGGGCACCAAAAAAAAAAATGCTAACATTAATTTCTTATGAATCAAGTTTAAAATTGAGAGTTTGGGCCTCTCTTAATAATAACTCTTTTTCTTGGCTTTATTTCCAAATTTGAAATTTGAATGGTAGTCTGAAAGCTTTATGCCCCCTGATTTCTTTTTCATGTGTGTATATTTGACATATCCTAGCCATATTATATCTTGATTTTTTCTAAAAATTTGTTGTACCAGTTTCAGATGTCGTATTTGTATCTGTTCTCATATCCGTATCCTTGTAACTTAGCATGGAAGATAATCTAGTGATATGAGAGAGGCACGTGGACTCAATATTGCCTAACACTGTCATTCCAACCAATAAGAAATGTTTAAATCATATTTTTTGCATATAAAGGTTATGCTATAAAAAATTCTGTAATTCATTTTCTCTAGAAACATTGATTGATTGGTTGTACTGGAAAGATGATGTTTTCCAAAGATTCAAAAATATATCTATTGCATTGTTTCCATGTTTTGAATTTATATCATGAAGACTTCACGTTGACTTTATGCTATGCTTGTTCAATTACTATTGAATATGATCTCAACACGGTATTGCTAATCTTTTTGTTTGGCAGTGATAGGAAGAATCTTACAACATTGCATACAACTTCTATTATACCTGTAGACCTGAATGTTTTTTTATTACAGGTAATCTTTCTCCAGCACAAGACTTTCCATTTTGAAGTTATTATGAAAAATATTTATGGCAAAAAAAACAGAAGGTAGAATAGCAGACATTTTATTCATTTATGACAAGGATAAGAAATATTTAGCTGGAAGGCAAAGAGAATCTTCATCATCACCTTTCCAGTTTCCTGCACCAACTTCTTCATAGCTTTAGTCCTCTCTAAACGGTATTTTTGATTTCCATACATATAGAATCCGTGTTTGAGATTGATGTGTTGAAGATGGGCCTGCCATAGCTTTACTCATCACCTTTTTTCTGTTGTAGATGGAACTGAATATAGAGTTCTTTGCAAAAACTCTTGGCGAAAGCTCTATTGCCGAAACTTTCATTCAAGCTTCTAATGCTAGGCATATTGCAATTGATACGATCCTATGGAACAATGAGATGGGCCAGTGGCTCGATTATTGGCTCGATCCACTCAAGTGTGAACACGTTCAAATTAATGATCAGCAGTCAGAGGTTCGTATGGAGAGCACAATGGATGATTTTACTGCCTTGTTTTATGCTTTATGTATTGCATTGCTCAAGTTTCACATACTTATACTTGCAGGAAATTCACGTTTGGGATGCAAGCAATCAAAACAAGAACATTTTTTCTTCCAACTTTTTCCCATTATGGGTAGAAGCTTTTCATTCAGGTTCTCTGTCTGTCTGTCTGTTTCTGTTACTTGTATGCACATGGACAAAATTGTGTGCAAACCTTATACACTGGTAGTCCATATCACATATAGACTCGTTGTTTACCTCTTTCAGGCACATGAATTTACTTAAGTTCTCATTGGTTGCATATTAAATCAAACACAGCTGCTTTTCATAGTTCATTTAAATAAGAGTTTATGAGATAGTTCTGATTCCCGGTTTTCTATTATATCTCGAAGTTGATTTTTTTCCTTTGCACGATGTTAAGAAGAAATAAAATAACTCACAATTTCTTTTTGTATTTAATTTCCACTTCATATTTATTTTTAAATCTTGCACAAAAGATTCTCACATCGGCAGATTAGAAGCCACTCAACCTATACTACTTCTGTTGCCTATATGGTATATCAGGTCCAATATTTGACATTAAAATCATCTTACACCTTTTCTACATCGCTAAATATTTCTATGAAAACACAGGTAGAATTTATCACGTTGAATATCTGTTAGTTCAACAGTGGAATTTTAACTTATGGCATAAGCAATTACTAGGATAGATTCCTAGGAAAGTTTTGGTTAAGTTCACCATATTTTTTGGGGGAGAAGTGCATCGTATATTACTTCATAGAACAAATAGTTACATCAAGGAGCATAGAACAAATAGTTACGTGAGGGAGACTTGTAACATACAAACAACTGGAGAACCAGGAAATTTATGCCCTAAAAGGGGAAAAAATGTATGCATATGGGCTTGTGCCCCAAGAGGAAGGGACTCAACATCTCGACGGAAGACACTTAACTTGACTTTGACAATTAAAAAGCCTTGATTCCCCTAAGCTAGGGGGATGATTCCTCATTAAAAAGCAGCATTACTCTGGTGTTTCCACAGAAAACCAATTGTAGTCAACTAAATTGTGTGCCGTAAAGAGTTGCAGCTGTCCAAAATTCTTTACTTTTAAATTTTGCTCTTTATTTTAATAATTTTCTTGCTTGGTTCGAGGCATGGCTTCTGATTTTAATAAGTCATAATGTTGAAGATGCCACTAGAGTGGAAAAGGTGATCCATAAATTTCGAAGTTCAGGGCTTCTTCAACCAGCAGGAATCTCAACGTCATTGTTGAATACAGGCCAACAATGGTTAGTATTTTTCTCAGACTTCACTACATATTAATAGATGTCATCAGTCATAAATACCTCACTTTAACTTTTTAACTATTTATCTACAGGGACTTCCCAAATGGATGGGCTCCATCACAACATATTATTAGTGAGGGCATAGCAAAACATGCATCAAGAGAAGGAAAACTACTAGCAGAAGACATAGCCCGTAGGTGGCTTAGGACCAATTATGTAACCTTCAAAAGTACAGGACAAATGCATGAAAAATATGATGTAGAAGCTTGTGGGAGAATTGGAGGTGGTGGAGAATATACAACCCAGGTATATTACTAATAGTCCCATTCCTATAAATTGAATGAAGCGAGCTCTTTGTCGTATATTTTTATTCCATATGTTTTTATTTGACATTCTCATTTTTGTACCTAATGATATTGCTGCAGACGGGTTTTGGCTGGTCAAATGGTGTGGTCCTGGCTCTGCTTGAAGAGTTTGGCTGGCCTATAAATATGCCTATTGATTGTAGATAATTAGTATTTTCTACTTTCTCACATTTATAGAAACAGTGCAAATCATGAAGCTGACAAAATGATACTGTTTGCACTCGCACTTTGTACCTATACTGAATGTACTCTTTTAGTACAGTTGACCCACCTTTCTGATCATTTGTTAGACAATAATTAAACCATCTTATCACTATGACACAAATATGGAGAAATTGGAAATTTTATTACCTTGTTAGCAGATGACAAACATGTATGTATGTATCTTTCTATTAGGCTGAGATGAAGATTGTATTTGAACCAGAATTTAATGCATATAATCTTGACTTTGTTATAGTGGCCAAGGATGACATGCCTGGGGAACCTTATAATAATTGTTGCAGCATATGGCCCTCATGGGATTCTATATGCTTATGACAGATGACTGCGGCGAACACTTGGTGGACAGCATAGGGCCACTTAAATGCATATTTTTCTGCTATTTAAAAAAACAACTAGTAATTGAGCACATGCTTTTAAATCCCAGTGTCCATGCAATCGTCATATTCTAAATTTAATTCGATTCTCTATAATGAAAAATAACATGGAGCAAGAACATTTAGATTTGTTTCCCTTTTTAGCATCAATTGAACATATTTTGAACTTTTCTTCAATGTTTTAATCTTCTTCCTGAAAAGTTTGGTTATGCCAGGAAGTAGGTAGCCATGCTTTTACAATAGAGTTAAAAACTGTCAATCTTCATCTAAATAGTTCTTTTTGCTTTTGCATTGATATGTTTATATTTTATATCAATAATTTTGTCCTGAAACATGGAAGCACCCCCCCGGTTGAATTAATGGGGTTACCCTGGAGGTTTATCAAGTTCTATTATTGTACGTTGGTCTGCAGGCAAAACCAATTTGATAATTTTACCTTAAAGTTGTTACGAGAACATAACTGGTTCTGAAAGTAAACAAAAGATTGAATTCTTGCATCAAATTGCTTTAGAGCAGTGTTGCTGACATCGCGTTGGCTAAAATACTGCCAAGGGTCCAGAAAAGAAAGTATTAGCAACATCATGAAAATAATCCGAAAATGTGAAAATAATACAACTTAAAAAAATACAACTTTTTTTTTTCAATTTTTAAAATATATAAAGCATCAACAACATCAAATAAATGCATTTTCACAAATATGAAAAGAGAATTGATATGATATCAACACTGAATCATGTCCTAACTCTAAAACCTCAAAATATCATCAAAAAATATAATAAATGTATTTCATCATCATGAGTCATCTACAATGAAATCAGATAAATAAATAAACTAACGATTACCTTTGCCCCTTTTATGAGCAAAGATAATGGCTCTTGAAATGGCTTTTCCTTTTGAGGAAGAAGGCCGTGGGGTTGGTATTGGACTCTTATGTCTTGTAGAAGGAGTTAGACTGTGGTTGGTGCTATTGACAAGTACAACTCGCTCTGTCAGAGTTTGTGAGGGTGGTGGTTCTAGTGCACTCCCATAGTCACCTCCTGTAAAGGTGTTTGATGACTCTGCTTTGGAACATCCTCCTCCTGTACCTTTCTCTCCCTTGCTATTGCCTCCTCATGTAACTAATCAGGGACCGATTCCATGATAGGCATCTGGGTTTCAACCCGTCCATGTCGAAGTGGTGTTAATCCCATCCAATGAAATGGTGTCCAAATTAGGTGTTTTTTGAATTTGCCTCACTCACAATTGGAAATTGTAGTAGACATATACCATGTCATTGAGGCGCTGAAATTCGAACCTGTATGAGGGTTATGTTATAAATTATAAATTAATAATTATAATACATACTTTAGACTCTAGAGTGTGACGGGGCATAAAATAATAAATTATAATTTATAATGAATTAAAAATTTAATTTGAAAATTTTTAACTTTTTGTGCTTCTTGGTGTGTATTTTCTCGATTACACTCTAGTTGTGCTCACATCCTGAAGAGCTGCATGTTTGGCTAAGCACCCAAATGACAATTATTTTGTAGATTGGGTACTCTTGCGCCATAGTTTGTCCACCAAGCATCTACAACAAATAATAAAAACATAAGAAAAAACATTGAAATTCGAAAGTTAAAAATTGAAACAAAGTAAGAACTAAGAACTAAGAAGAGACATTGAAATTTGAAACATACTGAAGCTTATCTGGCATTTTGCTCTTCCTATCCTGAATAGCCATGTCAAAGCCAAATGTCCCACCAACCATCCTATATATTTCCATTTCTTTGGAAATATCCACACGCTATTGCGGACTTGGCAACATCCTTTGAACACATGTGCGTAATCCATCCATAATCTCAACATCAAATCTAAAACCGTCAGAGTAAGAGAAAGAAGGGTTGCGTTTGATCCCTGCAACAATGGAGTGTATTGTTCCATCGCTCATCAATCCCTCTCCATATCAATAGTTGTTTCTCAAATCCATCATCTCCCTTGTCATCATAATAGGCATGGATGGATTCTTTGGCCCTATCCATGGCCTTGTACAAGTAGCCCGTTGCGGGTAGTCTCCATTAACCAACCGAAGAACCTTTACCAAAGGTTCGCTAATGACACACACATCCTCCACTCTCGCCCAAAATCTCTCCTGGTATGAATCTAGCTTGCATATGGCCTCCCCCTCTGGTTCAAGGCTAAATGATAAACCATGCCACTCATTTGAAAGGAAAATTCTCTTCCCCTCCCACGTACAAGCCAAGAGAGATCGAAGAGACATGAAGCTAATGGAAAAGAGTGTGATTGTATGACACACCAACTCCCTGTTATTTGTGAATCTTCTCATCAAATTAAGCATAGACACATGATTATATATGAATGTTTTGATGCTCCTAGTCGATTAAACAATATCCTTGATGTTAGCACCAGAAGTCACCCCTGGATTGTAGTAGGGATGAGCCTGATACCCATCAGTTTGTATGCCACAATAAATAAGTTTAAAGATGGTCTAATGGATGTAGTCTCAGGATTGTATCGCTTTAACTCAGAAAACTGGGTTGGAGATGCGTAGATAAGTGAGGTCTTGATCTAACTTAAGCCAGTAAGGTTGTATAGTGATGAGTAGGTAGAAGGACGATGAGAAAGTATGAAGGTCTGCTCTGGACATCCGGTCTTCCAACAACCTTTGGAGGAAAAGTCT
>WSFP011366372.1:0-32158 GCA_009831015.1 Picea engelmannii
AAATACCAGAACTAGGCCCCCCAAGGGAGGTCCCACCCACTCCATTCTTAGTAAATAATGCACGTAGTCTCTTGGAATTGCAGAGGCTTGGGGAATCCATTGAAGGCCAAAGTAGTCAAAGACATTTTGAAAATTGAGTCTCGATATCCTCATGCTCCAAGAGACTAAAATTGAAGGGGAAACCCTTCTAGAAATCAATAATCTAAAATGGAAGAACAATGCAGGGAAATCCATTAGTGCAAGGGGCTCCTTAGGCGGTCTCGCAACTCTGTGGGCGGAGGACAAGTTTCATCTAGAAATTTCTTTTGAGACTCAACACTGGATTTTCACTGAACTTCAAAATTCTTCAAGTAATATTACATTCTCACTCTTCAATATTTATGTTCCTGTCCTCTATTCTAAGAATAAATATTGTTGGCAATCTTTATCAGATTTTTTAGAAATCTACTCCCCAACGAACATCATTTTAGCCAGAGATCTTAACTTATTTTTCGAACCAAAATAAAAGAGAGGTGGCAACAATGGTAGGGACCAAATGTTGCCCTTTTTTGAGGAACTAGTTCAGAAGTGGGATCTCCTTGATTTCAAGCCTTCGAAAGGACTCTACACCTGAACAAACAATAGAGTTGGGGCTGATCACATCTTAGCTTGCTTGGATCGGTTCCTAGTCCAGAGGTTGTTCTTGCAGGAAAGGATGTTAATCTCTACCGAAATTCTCCCAAAACTGACTTCTGATCACAAAACCATTCTCTTACATTTGGAAGAGGAAGAAAACTTGGGCCCAATACCATTCTGCTTTAGCCCACTTTGGATAGAAAAGGAAGGGTTCTTGGAAACTGTCCTAACGGCCTGGTCCACACCAGTCACATGGTCTCCAAGTTTCGTGTGGGATCCAAAATTAAAGGAAATGAAGCACGTTTTGAAAGCCTAGATTAAACAACCCAATAATACCCCCTCTATTCATAGACGAGAGACTGTTCAACAACTTTTAGATCTGCAAATGGAAATGGAGAGCAAGGATATCACCAATAGAAAATGAACAAGTTGCTCAAATCAAATCCTTCCGCACTTTCCACCAAGAGGAAGAGTACGGGAGGCTTACGTCTCGTGTCTTGTGGCTAAAATATGGAGATTGAAATACCTCTTTCTTCCATCGATAATATATATTTCGACTTTCCCAGAACGACATTTTTGAAATTGCCTCTACAGATGGGTCGATTCACAAAGGTTTTGATCATCTTAAAGTGGAAGCAAAAACTCAATTTCAAAACCTTTACAAAGAAGACAATTCTAGATGTAAGGAGGTCACCTACGAATTCCTCTCACACATCCCCTTTCTTGTAAGAAGGAAAGATAACTCAACCCTCATGAAGCCTTTTATAGAATAAGAAATCTGCAATGTTATTTGGTCCATGGAGCCTGATAAAGCTCCAGTGCCAAATGGCTTCTTAATCCATTTTTATAGAACATGATGGGAAATAATCAAGACTGATTTGCTAAGAATGATTAAATCTTTCCAACAAAAAATCCAAAGTGGGAGGTAACACTAACTCCACGTTCCTAGCTTTAATCCCCAAAGAAGTGAATCAAGGTTCCTTCGAAAGATTCAGGCCTATATCGCTCTGCAACGCTTCATACCAAATTATGTCCATGCTAATGGAAAATAGAATTAATCCTCTGTTAGGGAAACTCATTTCTCCCATAAAAAGTGGATTTGTCAAAGGGAGACATATTCTAGACAATGTAATTCACATGCAATAGGCCATGCATTCAAGTCATCAATGACAAGAGCAAGGGATTCTCATAAAGCTCGACATGGAAAATGCATTTGACTGGGTAAATCTCTCCTTCCTTTACAAAGTCCTTCTCTCTTTTGGTTTTTGTTCTGATTTTTTTAACTTGATTAAAGAGTGTACTGAAAAGCCTTGGATAGCCCCGCTAGTGAATGGAAGACTGACTAATTATTTCCAAGCCTCGAGGGGATTAAGGCAAGGCTTCCCTCTTTCCCCTTTCCTGTACATCTTGATGACAGATTCATTAAGAAGAAAGCTGACTGTTGAAAAGAAAGTTGGGACAATCCCAGGCATTAGGTTGATGAGCCTTGATCCAATAAACCATTCCTTATTTGCAAACAACTCTCTTATGATGGGCAGAGCCTCCATAAATATTGCAAATGTATTCAACGAAATCCTTCAAAGTTTCTGCAGTATCTCTAGAGCGCTCATGAATAAAAGGAAAAGTGCAGTGTATGGGTGGAATGTAGACCAACAAACTATATTGTGAGTTTCCCATTTCTTGGGGTTCTTGGGCTAGGCTTCTTGGGGAAAAATAAAATACCTCGGGCTTCCCTTAACTTTGGGTTCCAATAAGTCTTCATTGTGGATTAAAGTAATAAGAAAAATCAAGTCCAAAATCACAGCTTGGGGAGGTCAGTGGCTCACTAATGTTGGGAAACTCACTCTTATAAAATAAGTCATGTATTCCTTTCCAATGTACCAGGCATCCTTCCTTCTAGCTCCAAAGGCGATCATGGTTTAGGTTTCAAAACTGATTTGAGACTTTCTATGGTGAGGAGGTAAAGGCAAGCAAAATAAATTTCACTTAGTTAATTGGGAAACTGTCAAATTCCCAATTATTGAAGGAGGTTTACAGGTAAGAGACCCAGAACTAGCCAACATTGCTTTGGGTGGAAAATGTTAATATTATGTTAGCTGTGGGAGGTATTTACCTTCACATGTGAACCTGGCGAGAATAGAAGACTCCAGAAAGAAAGAGAAAACCCTAATGAGTTGGATAATAACCCTAGAAGCCTTGTCGGCTCAAGAAGATAATTTATATTAGGTTATTAGCCTACAAGAGAAGAAGTTGGCCAGAAATAATAATAATATACTGAACAGACACTATCCAAAAGGATAAGTTGGCCCCAACAAATCTGGTAGAACTAGTATAAATACAGGGCGCCAATTCGCATTTGACACATCTCAGAATTGCAGTTCCCAGTTGGTGCGCACCGTAGTTCCCAGTTTGGTGCGCACATGTGGAGGAGGGTTGTAGGTACAGCTGCAGTAGTAGTTAGTTTTTAGTATTGGCTTGGACTATCTGTTGGCTAGGGTTTGGAATATCTGATCAGCTATTGTTTGTGCGCTATCCTTGGAGGAAGATGTACTACACCTTGTTTGGCTATCTAACCTAGGGTTTTCTTCCGGAGTAATTCTCAGTCAAGGTTAAGGTGCTCGGAGGGTGGCTTCAGCCTATGGTTGGGTGACGAGGGTATCGTCAATGGTAAAATGAGCACACTATCTTCTATATTCTAACAGAAAAATCCTTTGGATACTCTACTCAAATCGCAGACATCCTCTAAGTCAAATATTAAGGAAAAAATACCTCAAAGGGACTTCTTTGAGAAACCTCCAGGAAGAAAAAACTCCCAAAGGCATGCTGATATGGAACCTCTGTTGATGCGGGCTTGATTTCTTCTAAAACAATTTGTATCGTATACATGGAAATGGGAAAAAACAGATGATGTGGAAATATAACATCATGGGCCAGCCACCCCTCGATAATTTTGAAGAATTAAAAGAGATCCGTGAGTTGCTTACTCAACACACATTTAACAAATTAGCAGATATATCCTCTTAGTACGTTGTAGGGAATTGGTAGTCTTGGGTCTTCCCTGGAACTCCATAACATCTGCAAAACCAAAAGAATCTCCTCTTAGAAACGTTGATGGGTTTATCTCCTATTCATCTACTCTCGATGGACAAATTGGGTTGGGGAAAGATTGGATTTTACACCACAACACAGGCTTCACCTCCCTTCAATATCTCCAAGTGTCGATCGAGTCAACATCCCTCTGGAAGCAGGTCTAGGATCCTCTCAGTCTTCCTAAAATTAATTTCTTCGTCTTGGTATTAATGCAGAAGAAAGTGTTTACTGGAGAAAACCTAATAAAAAGAGGTATTATCGGACCACATAGATGTTCCCTGTGTTGTAACGCTCTTGAAACTATGGATCATCTATTTTTGGACTATCCATTCACCCAATAAGTTTGCAATATCTCCCTTCACGGTCTCAATGTCACAACTCCAACGCAAACTACAGTGGTAACCTTATTCTCCTCATGGAAGGCGCAATATCCTCATGCTATCCAAAGCAATTCAATATGGAAAAGAATTTGGTAGGCCATACCCAAATTCTTATGCAGGAAAATATGGCTGGCCAAAAATTATCAGATCTTCAACAATTCTCTGCACTCTCCTTCAATGGTGGCCGCCAAAGAAAAATATCTCCTCCTTGAAACAATGGCATATCACTCCTTCAAGAACAAAAATTCTATCCTCCCTGAAGAAAAGAAATGGATAGGAAGCCTTGTAGTCCAAGAAAGAAAGAAAAAAACCACTCTTAATACCTTCAACACTCCAAGATGGTGATTATGAGACACAGATGTAGTTTTTCAATCATGGTGGAGGAAGCAAGGAAAATATTCGATTTTTTTCGAAGGCGCCTCTAAAGGAAACCCAAGGAATGCAGGAGCAGACAAAGTGATTTACTCCTCGGATGGATCTCAAAAAGATAGCTTCAGCTGGGGATTAGGTCAGAGAACTAATAATCATGCGGAAATTCTAGGGCTGCTAAAAGATTGTCAGATAGCACATGGAAATGACAATAAAGAAATACAAGTTTTTGGAGACTCTGAAATTCTGATAAAGATATTAAACTCGAACAACCACTTCAAAAATCTAGCACTCAACAAGACTTTGCAAAGGTTGTGGTACGTTTGAAATATTTCTCCTCCTCACACTTTTTTCACATCATGCGTGGATCGAACAAGGAAGCAGACACAAAGGCAAACATGGACTGTCTCTTGCATCAAGTAGAAATCAACAAAAACAATGAATCACCTTTGTGGATTCTTATCCCGTAGGTTTGGATTTTCCTCATTCCCTAGCTATGTAAGAAAGGGACATGCTGTAATTTGGATAAGTGGGATGTTGTTTCCTTGTAATGATGGTTGATTTGGCCTCGACCCAATCGATATCTAAATAAAAAATAAAATATAACCGCTTTAGTTTTTAAAAAAATGGAACTGGAAAAGTTGAAGAATGATGGAATAAATTTTTAGATTAGACATTTAGAGTGGTTCTCAATTTTTGTTATAGTTAGAAAAAAGAGCGGGGAAATTTGTCTTTGTGTTGAATTCAAATATCTAAATAGAGAAAGCATCAAAGATAATTACCCACTCCCTAACATGGAGATGTTGTTGCAATAAGTTACTGGTTCGACCTTAATGTTTGTGTTGGATGGTTTTTCTAGATATAACTAGGTACTTGTTGCTGAGGAGGATAGACCAAAGATTGATTTTGTTACACCATGGGAAACTAATGCTTATGTTCGCATGCATTTTGGATTGAAAAATGCTGAGGAAACTTTCCAAAAGGAAATGGATCATGATTTTAAAGATTTGATTGGAAATTTTATGGCTGACTATCACGATGATCTAAATATTCACTCAAAAAAAAAAGAGCACTTCAAACATTTAAGATAAATTTTTGAACGATGTAGATTGTATGGTATACCTTCGAATCCTAAGAAATTCCTTTTTGTAGTATTAGAAGGAAAACATATGGGACATATAGTCAACAAGGAATGTATATACATAGATCCATAAAAAATCAAGGCCATTAATGATCCGAGTCCTCCAACATGTAAAAAGGGAGTTTAGTCTTTCTTTGGGAAGATAAATTTTGTAAGAAGATTCATCCCAGACTATGCTACAATTGTAAAACCGATCAACCTATTGTTAAAGAAAGAACAAAAAAATGAATGGACTATAGAGATTCAAACAACATTTACAAAAATAAATCATGAAATTACTACTACTCCAATTCTTGTTAGCCCAAACTTTGATAAAGATTTTATATTGCATTGTTTTGCTTCAAAAGAAACTATATCTTCCATATTAACACAAATGAATTCAAAGGGAGAAGAATTACCAATCAATTTTATGAGTAAAACATTGCATAATTATGAATTAAGATTCTCAAAGATAGAAAAACAAGCCCTCTCACTAGTTAAAACAATATCACATTTCAGGACGTATATTTTATCATCTCATGGCATAGCTTATGTCCTGACCTCTCCAGTAAAGATGTTTCTTAATTAACAACTTAGAGAAGGAAAATGTGTAAATTGGCTTGCTAAAATACAAGAGTATGATATCGATATCAATCCTTTAAAGACAATCAATGGACAAGGATTATGTAAGTTAATGACAAGAATTGATGTAGTGAACACATATATATCTATTACATCAAGGTCATCATTATCGATGTCAAAATGGTACAAAAACATAATCTTTTATTTGAATTCTGTTTAGTTTTCCATTGGTATGTCTTCAAAAGAAAGAAGATCATTGAAAACGAAGGCCAATCAATATGTATTAATTATTGAATTCTTGTTTCGGAGAAATTTTGATGGAATATTACTAAGATGTATCAACTCCACAATGGCTCAAAAGGATCTACAAGAGATTCATGAAGGTATTTGTGGTGGACACTTTTCACGCACAACAACTACCCACCGAATCATGAGAGAAGGCTATTATTGGCCCACCATCTTTAAATATTCTTACACAATGATCATAAAATGCATTTCTTGTCAAAAAATTTCACGAAAGATGAAGAAAGCACCAATGTCATTGCAACCTATAACAATCAAAGATCCTTTTACACATTGGGGACTAGATATTATTGGACCGATCAATCCAAAATCTAACAAAGTTCACTCATACATTCTTATTGCAACCGATTATTTCACAAAATGGCAAGAAGCTATCACTTTGAAAAAGGCTAATTCTAAATAACTCATCACCTTTCTCAAAGATAATATTTTGTCAATATTGGAGTTCTAGAAAAAAATATAATTAATAATTCTCAATATTTATTGGTTCAAGATTCACAAAGTTTTGTGGGGAATATGGTATCATCACGGGACAATCATCAAATTATTATCCCTAAGGGAATGGCTTGGCCAAGTCCACGAATAAAACATTGATCCATATTCTCAAAAAGACAATCATTATAAACCAGAGGAATTGGCATATAAAGTTGATCGATGCATTATGGGCCAGTAGAATTACACCAAAATATAGTACATGATTGTCACCATATATTTTAGTATATGGAAAAGAAGAGAAAACTATGATTCATTTGGAATTAAATGCCTTGACTTATGTTGTGAATACAAAGGATATTGAACAAGTTTCTCCACTATAGAGAAGTTATTATTAGTTTATACATTTGGAAGAATAACGAAGTGAGGCATTAAAAAACATGAGTCAAAGACAACAAACTGTCAAAATACATTTTGATCAGATTACATCAACAACGGATTTTTAAAAGGGTCAGTTGGTGTTGTTATGGAATAAAGAAAAATAAAACCATCCATGCATACAAAGTTTGAAGAAATTTGGATTGGTACTTATATGATTGAAAAAATTCTTGGGTACAACTCTTATTTGTAAAGAGACATGAAAGACACAGTCCAAATGTTTCCAATCAATGGGAAACAACTTAAAATATTTTTCTACAAAAAAATTCTTAGTCATAATTTGTATATAGTTTTCCTTCCCTACACATATTTCTTAAGTCTTGATTTTCCTTTTTCTTTTCTCAGATTGAATCCATTTCCCAATGATCAAGATTCTAGATTCCTAGTAACCCACAGGGGGTTACTGTTCCACAGTTGGATCCAATTGTTGATCCTCAAATGTGTTAAAACTTGTGCAATCTCTCTTATATATTTTCTTCATTTTTCCCATACTTAGAAATATTTTGAGTTCGTCGCAGGTTCATAATGCATTTTATACTCTTTTTTAACTTTTGTAATCCCCAAAATACACCATTGATTTCCACAGCCTTCGATTTTCACCTATACTTAGAAAATTTTCAAAAAAGTTTCACTGCGAGTCAAGGGCACCTTCTTGATTGTCTCGTCCATACCTACAACCCCGTCGTCCTGATCCACTTCTTAATACTTATCCAAATTCTCTATGACTTACCATGGGTTCGTGGGATGTTATGAATTTTCTTCATAATCCCTATATCTTGCTTATATATAACCCCATGACCTCTCAACACTTTGTTTTTTTTTCCCTTAAGTCTTTCTCACTACGGGTCTATAGGTTTGCGATGTTTCATGACTCCTATTTATACCATTCCCGATCACGCTACCCTTCCATTTCATTACCTCACAATTCCTCCATCTTGATTTTCCATTGCCCCGTAGTAACTCATGTCTTGTCTTATCATGTTCCCCGATGTACATTTAATACACACCTCCCAAAAATGACTAAAACTGGTTAAGTATTGAAACTTGTTTTTAATGGAGATCTTCTCTAGACAATTCCTCATCAATTTTAATCCTTGAGTGAAGAGTCCTGAAGCATATTAAGATAAACATGTTTATTTTTATAATAACATTTTGAAAATAAGTATACATTGATCTGTCACCTTGATTAAGTATGACAACTAGAAGAAATGAACAGTTTTGCAGAGACACTTCTTGGATGAGAAGACCAAAGATTTCAGTGGTCTAGGGAATACACATATTACTCTTCATTGCCACTTCCATAGAATATTTCAAACCATATTTCGATGTTAGGAATTTCTCTGGAAAGAAACATTTCAGAAGTCTACGGTTTCAAGGAGTTGATTTCATGGTGCATTGATAAATTTGACAAGAATCAAAGAATAATTTAGTTGTAAGGGGAATCTCCTATTTCCTTAGATCCTTCAATTTTCAAGAGGATGCTCATACTCCCAAAGCCAACGATGAATTATAAAGGAATTGAAGAAAACGAATTTTTGAAGACAAAAAATCAAGGAGTGGAGCATCTACAAAATTATCTCAAAAACCCAAGAATTTCTCTAGATGATCTCTCGAACATTTAGGTGAGTTCATTCAAAAAACCATATCAAGGGATGACATGGTTATTTTCTAGATTACCTGCACAAGAGTCTACAACTATTTTTCCAAGAATTGCTCTGTATATCTTATAATTTTCAATTCATGAAGACACAATATTTGATTGGGAAAATATTATCTCTAGGGAATTATCTTTCTAGTTGGAAAACTTTAGAAAAAACAAAGGCTCTACCTATCCTCATACTTGGTTTTCTCCATTACATAGTGCCATGTCTTCAAGGGCTTTCATTTGGCTAAGAAAGTCAATTATAAACTCGATCTTGTTCAGATGCTGTATCAAGATATTTGGAAACAAAAGGCTACATACCACTTCTATGAAGTACACAATGTATTCATTTCTTCTTTTCAAAAAATTATTTATGGACAAAATAAATCTAGATTTTCTCTAGAAGCGACATCGGTTTTAGATAAGAAAATAAGTTTCAAATCCATGGATAATTTCAGTGTTATCAGGATTTATTTCTCTCGTGAAAAACCTCATATTTTCCATATTATGTTTTAGATAAGATATTTTTTGATGAAATATGTAAGCGGTATAAATTTTGGGCCCATTTATTTAACGAAAAGAGAAAAAGACAGTTTATTCCTCTGCCATGGAAAATTAGGGAGATAATGGTAAAAATCATTACACACATCAATGGAATCTCAGTTTAGTTTGATCAGTTCATTCTAAAGCAAGCAAATGAAGTCAATGGTTTTGACCCTAGTCCATTATTTATAAAACACATGACATATGTAGGATACAATGTATCATTTTCTAATACATTTCTATTTGGAGAAGAAGAGGGTGATAATCAAAACCCCCAAATTATACTTGATGATAAAAGGAAAGAGGATATCGAAACATTTATCATCACAAAAAATCGACATAGACAACAAGGAAGAGTAATGAAGAGGAGGAGTTCACGGTCTCGTAACATTTCTAAAAAAAGCGGCCTACCCAAAGGAAGACCCCAGTCTTGAATTCAAGAGAAAAGGAATTCGTTGATGGATAATTTCGATGATGGAGGTGAACATAACCCTCCTAAGGGAAATGTAAAAAGAACTCACAAACTCCTAGTCACTAGCAAGAGGAAAAAAGGAACACATAAGGAAGGAGAAAGTGAGGACGTACTTGAAGAGAAAATCATTCTGGAATGCACATATTTGGATGTAAATATTGAAGATATTGAATTCCTAGATGAAGAACATAGGATGCAAAAGAGAAGATAAATTGGAATAGAATTGGCCACCCAAGAGCCAATCGTGTTTGAAGAAGAATATTTTGACCCTGCACAATGCCACGTTTGACAAAAATTCAAGAAGATTAGTTGTTGAGAAAATCAATACAAAAAATAAGAATATTCAAGGAAAATTGAACTTAGAACATGACTTCAATGGATTTCAACCATCCAAAATTGTAAAAATCATGAAGCTAAAGAAGAAGCCCTAAAATTGTCGATTGGAGATATAGAGAACGAGAATGCCATTTTAAAACACATAGTTAAAGAATTAGAAAGTGATTTAATGCCCCCACCACTATTTGCCAATCCAATTTCCACAATATAACCTTGGCAAAGTCTTGAGGAAAGACCGAAATCCAATTCCAGACCAAAGGGAACATCAATTCTACTTGCTGGCATTAGGAGGTATATAAGAGAAAATATCCAAAAGAGAATGCCCTTATTCTTGAAACATGACAACTGGAAACAAGTTTTGTTTCCTTAGGTTCAAGGATGAAAACATTTAGGCAATATCTTTAGGATGATCTTGAAAATGATGAAGAGTTTTATAAATGGGCCATTTCTACCTTTGTTGCAAAAGTTTCAAGTGTTAATGAGTTTCAGACAAAAGAATGGGTTTTTCCTTCGGTAATCCATATAAAACTACTTAAGACATATTGGTTAAAGAGAATAAAGATCTTAAAGGACATGCTAGCTAAGTGTGACACTATATGTGTAAAAAGATTATAATTGTATTTGAAATTAATTGAATTGGATTTAGTTGGGTCAATTGGAGATGTGGAGAACCCACGTCTAATATTGAATTCCATAATTATGTCAAAAGAATGATTCAAAGTAAAGTTGGACTCATTGAAGACTGCATCAGTGGAGAAGTTCAACAAACTGAATGAGTATTCAGAAACAAAATTTGAAAGTTGGTTGGTTAGTTATGTAAATAAAAATGAAGACATTGAGGACACACTTCACCAACTTTCGACGGACTTCAAAGATGTGGAATTTTTTTTATTTGATATTAAAGTAAGGAAATAAATAACCGTGGCACCAATGAGAGAATACATCAAGAATTGGTTAAAGAAATCCTTAACTAAATTAACATAATCAATTCAATAAGAAGCAGTTAAAACTGTTCAAGTAGTTCCAGCGAAGGAGAATATCAAAGACACACTTGCAAATGGATAACAAAGGAGAGATTCCATCATAGTAATTAAAGTAGTCATTTTTCATAATTTCTTATCCTTCATACTTCTCATTCAAAAATCATGTTGTTGTGCCTTTTTATTCTTTGAGAACCCATAACCAATATTTGATCTTCTTCTTTTCTCTTCTTCCAAGTTCAGGTCTACTTTCTTTTAAGGTCCACGAGAGCCCCATCCCAACCCATTTGGATGAACACAATATTTTAATTTATTTCTTATTGTAAAACATACTATTATTTTTGAACTCCCCAGAGAATGATTTCAGGGTACACATTTGATGAATTTTCATACTTCAAATTTATGTTTGAGATGTTTGAAGTGTATCTATCATATTCTCTTTCATTTTAAATGCCATCTCTTTTAAAATTCTCTACATTGTGGAATTTACTTTTTTGGTCTTATGAATGTGACCAAATCTTATTATCTTGTGATGGATGTGAGGAATTTGTTATTTTCATATTATGGTTTCCCCGTCTTTATACAATATTGAGTAAATATTATATTTAAGTCTATAAAAGATTCCTGGTCCTCTCATGAACCTTTTCTTTGTGATTATATTCTTATACTTTAAACTGTATTGTCATAGTTTATTTTCAAGCAATAAATATTTTTGGGTTTGATGCTTATCACTTTCCTATTTGATAGTATAGCCCAAGATACAACAAGCTACATCTTTTAGACAAACATAGAGGAGTACCACCTCCTTAAAAACGTAGGGGGATTTTATCCTTGTGAGGTTGTTGCTAATATTTTGACCAATCTGAACATCAACAATAGTAGTTCTCTTTTCATTGACTAAAAGGTTAAAAAAAAATATCAATTGTTTCAATTACCCCAACACCTCAATTTCAAGTAATGATTGCAAATGGAGGAACAATTCAGTATTTAGGGAAATGCCAATGTTAAACTTGTTGAAATTTCTCCTACTCAACACCCGGACGTTAATTATAAATAAATCACTTATTGAATTAAAGAACATCTGAATAATCAACTAAACATGCAGTGGAAGCATAAAGAAGAAAACTAAATCAAGCACACATGACCACCAATATTTTTGGGTATTAACCCCTAGAAAAATCCCGGAGGGAAAACCAGTGATGAGAATGATTTTATTATGCTAAAATCAGGGCTCCTGTAACATAGATAATGGTCCATTGAGAGAAATACAACTGCAGATAAACCTGACAAAGTTTGACCTGTTGTATGAACCATAAATGCACACTTTTCAAGGTGTACATGACTTTACTTCACTAGACCCGCGTATGTACATGATTATCTCCATTGAAACCCACGTACATGTATGAACAATCTATACGAAAAATTTCATATGGCACAACACTCTCCTATTGCTTCCTTTGACTGAAACCCACCTGCACAACTTATGTTCTCTTTTCTCCTTGACCCGATGTTTAGATGGAAGTCCTTCTCCACCTATCCAAGATCTTGAATCAGAGTCCTTTGTGAACCAATAAAAAGTGCATTTCCCTCAACACCTATCAAGTAAAAAGTGCATTTTTCCTTCACCCTAGCCTTGATTTTATAATCATGAGTTATATCTCCAAAGTGATTGCATGTTGAGATTACTTCTCACATCACTTGATATTTAGAGACATGATAATTACTTTTATCACTTTCCTTAAATATCTCAATTAACTAATTACATAATTAATTAATAAAATCAATTTACTTTAACAATTCCTTTAATCAAATTAAATTCAAGGGTAGAAGTCTTTGGACGATTTCCACATGTCTAGACACATAGAACCATGCATAAATATCCATCTGATTATACCACTAGCATCAACACTCCCTCTTAGTGAGGAAGGTATTCTACACCACTCCAAGTCTTTCTCTGAAGAATACAAACTTCCCTTTCACCAAGGGTTTGGTCATAATATTTGCAACTTGCTCATTTGTGGAAATATATTGAAGCTTCACTGCTCCCTTCTAGATCTTATGTCAAATGAAGTGGTATTTGATATCTATATTCTTGGACATGTCATGGAACACTAGATGCTCTGAGAGTTTGATAAAACTTTGATTATCGCAGTATATCACTGTAGGCCCCAACTCCTAATCAAATAAACTTGTAAGCAATTTATGAATCCAAATGACTTCACAACTATCCATACCTGTTTCCATATACTCTGACTCTTTTGAATTGAGTTCTATAGAATCCTACTTCCTACTGAACCAAGTAATCATTGTTTATCCCAAGATGAAGCAACACCCCGAGGTGCACTTTCTATCTATTACACTCCTTTCCCAATCCGAGTCTATATATCCCTACAACTCCACTCCATCTCCTCTAATATACCTCAATCCATACTCCATTGTACCTCTCAATTACCTGAGCACATGTTTCGTTGCTACCCGATGAACCTGCTTCAACTCCACCATGAACTGACTCAATGTGTTCACAGTGTTATCACACAAATTTTAGGTTGGGAAAATCCCAACCCAATCCACAAGATGGTGAGAACTTTGGGAATACCTACTCACTGTCACCTTAGATAGGTACTCCCCTCGCTTTAGTGAAGGATAAATCCTATAAAAGGGGGGTATCTCGGGTGACCCTAGGGAGAAATGCGATGGAAAGTGGAGTAATGGAAGGTGATGCCCCTATAGGTCAATCTAAGAAATGGAATATGGCTTGGAAATAATTCTCGGTGATGGTAAATAGTTGCTAGAGCCTTGATTACCTGCAAAAGAGAATTGTACCTTCTCGAGACAAGAGAAAAGACAAATATGCAAGCCCAATATTGAAATGGAAAAGCAAGTGAAGCTTGTTGTCCTATATATCAATAATTATGTCACTGAAAGATAATAAACAATGATATGAATCAATAATTAAAAGATAATAAAATTTTCTAGATTATGTCACTAAAAGTCAAGTAAAGATGCAAGAGATTAGGCTAGCAATGACTAATACAACTCAAGTAAGATAAAGAAATACTCCAGTGATAAAGTAAGGTTGTTAAGTAATGTTATTGAAGAGATATTATGCTATCCTTATGGCTGTAGAAAAACATTGCTACAGCAGCAAAATATACCCCAAGAAATTAGGAAACAACTTTCCTAACAATTAACTAATATCAAGTAGATTATCAATGACAACTTGCAAGCAAATTCTTATGGTATATTAGTGAGTAAAGTGAGGGTTTAAGAGTGTTTTTCTGCAGCCAATGGATGTAGCACAAATTTATTACAACAGCAAGAAATACTTGGCAAAAGATGATGACCTAGAGGCTCAAAGAGGCTAACGACATATATAATTGATTCCACTTCAAACAATTTGAATATCTCATAAAATCACGCATTCCAATGCAAGTAATTTATTTCTCCAATGCAATTTTCGTATGAGTTCTTTGTATCTATTGGGTAAATGGAGTCTTGCATGTGAGAGTTATATCCAAAATATCTCTAGGGGTGTAGGCCCTTCTACTCCCTAGAGCATGCAAAACCAACTAAGGTAAGGCTAGGAGGGTGTAAGCCCTTTTACTCCTCTTAGCAACCTTGTAAAAAATGGCTTACAACTAAAAAACAAGATGAACCTTGGTGGAGGGTGTATGCCATTATACTCCTCCAAGGGTTTAAGAAAATAATATCAATGAAACTAGAATAAAATACCAACAAAATGCAGAAATTTCCTTACCAATTCCACAAAATACCATGAACAAACCCTAGGTTACCAAGCAATATCCATCCAAAGAAAGAGATCAAGACTCCAAGAGGTGTGCAACACCTTATCTCCAAAATATACCAATAGAAAACACCAAAACATAGTTGTACAAGAGAGAGATAGTCCAAGTTTCCCAAGTAGGGCACAAATTTCAGCCAAGTAGTCTTCTCTAAAGAGAGAGCTATGATAAAATGAAATGATTTTGGTCTTTATTTATAGAAGACCTCTAAATTTGTTTTTTCCATATATAACTAGGGTAAACCACAAAGTAAGGAGGCCAACCTCCTTTAATTTTCCCCTTTACAAAATAAAATTAAATTTAAACATGAAGAAACGCTAAAATATGACATCATCTCCTTAGAGGATGATGTTTTGGCCCTTTGGTGAAGTCGTTTGGGTTGTAGGAGAAAGTTCTAGGACTCCAAATGCCATGTGTCCTCAAGCCAAGTTTCTCCTCCACAATGAAATGGGTCCTCCCATCCAAAAGTGCCAAGTTTCCATCAACCACCACATGCCCTAGCCCCAAAACAAGACGTCAAGCCTATAAAAGTGGTGTAAGAGCTGCCAAGCAAGTCATTGGGATGGAAGAGGGCTAGATGTCATTGTCCAAGGTCTCCTATATTACCTCCAAAGGCAACATCCATCATTCAACTAGTCCCAAGGTGTGGGTCATGGCATCCAACCTGTAGGATTCCTGTCCCAATGAAGGCCCAAGTTGGGCTTGTTCCTCCAAAATGTCCATCAACAAGGTCCCGCAAAGACAAACAAGTGTTCTCTCAAAGGATCTCAAGTAAATGCATCAATGCAAGTAAAATCACATATAATACAAGAGCCACCTAAACATTTGCATCAAGAATAACTTGTCAAATTAAACAAGTGCTCAAAGACCCGATGCAATTTGCCAAGTTTAGTTATGGGAGGGTTGATAATGTGACCTATTCGATAAATCATTCCTTGAGTCAAGGAGTATTTCCTAGGTGGATCCTCTCTAAGTCACATGGAGAAGATGAAGTGGATAGGGGTAATGCTTTTGGGCATGGGGTTCATGACATACAAGGGTTTGTATTATCTCTTTTATGGGTGCCTTTGTAGAGGGCGTGTTGCACCTTCATTTTCAATGAATATTTTTTCCAAGCCCATTTATTTCCATTAATTAATTAAGGTCTGAAACGACTGGGTACTCCCAATGGGTAACATAAAGCTTGGGTGGAAGTACCACAATGTCACTTGAGGCAATAAGTACACAA
Source organism: Picea engelmannii (assembly GCA_009831015.1). Classification (NCBI taxonomy): domain Eukaryota; kingdom Viridiplantae; phylum Streptophyta; class Pinopsida; order Pinales; family Pinaceae; genus Picea; species Picea engelmannii. The sequence continues at coordinate 16,334 of WSFP011366372.1, forward strand.
AGTGCCATAGGGGTAAAGCAAAGGTTGCAACACACTTGTGTAGATCCCTCAACAAGTGGGACGTTTATATAATATGAATTTGTTTCTTTCAGATCATTGATTTTTTAGGAGAAATGTTTCATCTTTCTCAATACCTCTTTAGGCAAGCATATGAAAGGTTAATTTGGATTTTATCTTTTTCTAGCTACATTCCCTCCAGGTCTTCATCCCCTTCTTCCCATGAAAAAATGTACAATCCCTTCTTGGGCCAGTACACCTGGAAATCCCAAAAGATAAGGAGATGAAAAGGGGTGAAGTGTGAAAAGTGATAAGTATGATCGAGTGATCCAAAATGGATCTAGGAAGGCCAAAATTTCAAAGTTCTTGCAATCAAACGAAACCAACACCATCATATAGGGCTCGTCATACCGATTCTGGAAGTATGTTTTTTGTTTTTTGAAAATGGACACTGTATGCGAAAGTTTTCATGTTCTGAACTTTTTCCCAAATAGGAAAAACAAGTCAAAGTCAATAGTCAGAGGTCGTACTGCTGATGTCAACAATACGACAGTGTGACATGGTAGATGATGTTAGCATGAAATCATGATGATGTCAGCATGCTGACATGGCAATACCAGGTGGTGACATGTGTAAGGAAGATTTGGCGTTTTTAGAGTTGAGTTGGCATAGTACGGATTTGAGACATGGACTGTACAGACGTTGATGTGGCAGTCTGTACGATGACGTGTCCTAGTGATAGTCTTCCATGTGGCAGCATGAATGACAGGCTAGCAGATGACGTGGTGATACGTGGGTGGCTCCGTGCATGACGCGTGTTGTACGATGCTGACTGGAAAGGTGACTGTGCATTGATTGGTTTGGTACGGTACAATATGGAGGCGACATGTGGCCCAATCATAGGGCATCACGTGGCACCCCGGATGAGGCCAATGTTGATTGGGTAAAAATTTTGTTGCACTCCGTAGAATTCGACCACCCAACCTCCACACAAGCCAAAGACTTTGGAACAACCGACGAACTGACCGGGCTACAATGGTGCTTGTTATAACAACTGGACTTAATATGATTTAAAGTGATGGTTGGTAGGATTTGGGGTTAGAGCTTGGTCGACGGGGGTGCTAGCCCGACCGACCTGGGCCTATGGACCAGGACCATATAAACAGGTGCAGATTTCCAAAGGATCCAGGCGAAGGACTAGGGCTCTAATGCCTAGAATGGGAACCCATATGACCAAGGGCCATGGAGAAAGGGGAACACACACTAATTTTTTCCAATTGTGGGTTTTTAACCCATAGTTTGGATTTTTTTTATGATATTAACTTGATTTTTATGGATTTTTGCCCATTTTTGAGGATCTAGAGCCCTTTTTGAGGCCATATATTGGGAGGAAGTTGGGAGGTGACCCCCAAATCAGAATCTATATAAAAAAGAGGTTTTTGACAATCCAAATAGGTTCAAAACATGAGAAATGGTGAATAATTGTGAGGTCCAAGCCATTTTTACGCAGGGAAGCAATTGAGGAAGCAAACTTTGGAGGCCATTTCCGGGAGCTACGCCCAACTTTTTTCAATGCCGTCAGTTATGTTGGATTCTTGAGGTTGATCATAACACATACAGACCAGTTTTTAATCCATTTGATGTATTTATGATGTAATTTTTAAGCATTGAATAATAATAAGAAAGCCTCCTCCATTGAGACAAAGGCCCAGAGACGTAGGCAACCTCGATGAACTCCGTTAACAATCTTGGCATTATGGTTTATTGTTCTTAATGTTTACTTTATGTTATGTATTTCGTATTATGGATGCAACATTCTTTCATTAAAATCTTCTTCTTCTCTTAATTTCTCAGTGGTAAATCAACTCATGCATAAACTTAACCATAGTCTTTAAAAGATCATTTCAGATCAACTGGTATCAGAACAGGTTGATAGTTGGTTGTTTGAATTTGCATGATTACCAGGGAAATTCTAAGTCATGGTGAAAGAGAGATTGTACAAGGAGATCCTGATATTGGATCGAGAAAGAGGACATCTAAAAGTGAGAAGATGGCATCAGAAGAAGGACTTTCTCAAAATGAAAGAGAGTTTCAAAGAAATTTCTTTTCCATGTCAGAGATGGTAAAATTGTTGTATAATGATTACTTGGAATAGAAGAGACATTTTCAAGGGGAATATTCAAAGAAAGACAAAAGTGAATAAGGAGAGGACCCTCCTAAACCTCCTCTTTCATCTCTTTCATCTCCATCTTCTTCTTCTTCAAGTACAAGTTCAAATTCTATTGCAAGAAAACATTCTCATAAACATAATCTTGAAATGCCATTACTTAAATTTGATGTAAAATTTGTTTTGCTTATGTATGATAGCGAAGTTAATGCTAAGAAACTTGATAACTGGGTTAGATAGATGGAAGTATATTGTAATGTGCAACAAATCAAAGATGAGGCAACCAAAATTAGATTTCCATCACTTTGTCTTAAAGGCACAACTTTCATCTGGTGGAAAAGTAAAATGCAACATGGAACTCAACAAGTTGGAAATATTTTTCCATCATGGCATGATTTTATTTCCGCACTTAGAAAATAGTTTTATCCATTGGGATATAAGGAAAATGATTTAATTGAATGGAAAATTCTTAAACTAAGAAAAGGACAATCGATGCAAGAATATACATATGAATTTCGTAAGATGGCTTTGATGTTAGATGTTCCATTGACTACACAAGAAACTCTTATGAAGTACATTGGAGGTTTTCCTGCTTATATTCCTAATACTGTATTTACGATTGGACCTAATAATCTTGATGAGGTTTCTGTCCAAGAAACATATATTGAAACATGAAAAAATGGATTAGAGTATCATGGGAATCATCTTCAAAGAAATATGGCAAAGGCAAAGGGAATGGGAAGAAAGAAAATTCAACGACAGTAAAGGAAGAGAAGCTCTTTTGCAAACATTGCAAGAAAGAAGGCCACGATGATGAGAATTGCTGGAAATTGCACCCAGAGAAGAGACCAAAGTGGTTCAAAGAGAGGAAAGGGAGGAAAAATTTTGCAACAACACGACCAACAAACTTAGGGTCAAATTCAAGTGACGAGCCTAAGATTACAACAGTTGGTTTGATAGGTAAAATTGGTGATGGTTTTGATTCAAGAAGTAATTTTTTTCATATAAGGGTCATAATGAAACATACTAAGATCGATACATTGATAGATAGTGGATCTCAATCTAACTTAATTTCATAAGAAGTGGTTAAGAAATTGGGCTTAAAAACTGAGATGCATCACAAACACTATTCACTAAATTGGATAAGAAAAGATCATAAATTTTCCATAACAAAGCAATGTATCATAAAGTTTGCAATTACATCTAAGTATGTGGATGAAGTAACATGTGATGTGGTGTCTCTAGAAGCATGTGGAATGGTCTTATTTATCCCTTATTTATATGATCACAAAGCAATATTCTACATGGAACATAATCAATATCACTTGTTTAAAAAGGGAACTGAATATGTTGTACATGCTCATCACATAAAAAGAAAATCAATCTCTTCTAACAATGGAACAATTAAAGAAGGCAACTTCTGCAAGCAGTACACCTATAATTGTGCCAAGTAAAACAATTGATCTGAAGCATGAACATGAGATGGTTGTAGGATGGGAGTTCAATCATACTTTGCTTCAAGATAAGTTAATGTTGTGCAAGCGCGTCAAACATATTGGTTCATTTTCAATCATATTTCTGATGTTATCATTGCTAATGTTTTCTACATGGATGGTAGTGGATTTAGTAAGATATGAATGAGTTCAAATGGATAACAATATGATTTTAGTTGTCATGGTTATTATGCAATTGATTTTGATGTGACAGGTGCACATGACAAAGTTTAAAGACAAAGGACAAGTGGAGAGGCATATCCCACACTTGATGTCTTGTTAATACCCTTTGGAGGAACAAAAGGTCTTAGTGGGGAGGAATGATCCAAAATGGATCCAGAAAGGCCAAAATTTGAAAGTTATTGGAACTATATGAAACTAGCGCCATCACCTAGGGCTTGTCGTGCCGTTTCTGACAATATGTTTTTTTCGAAAATGGACACCGTATGTGAAATTTATCACATTCTAAAAGTTTTCCCAAACATGCAAAAAAATTCAAAGTCAACAGTCAGAGGCCGTATTACTCACATCAATAGTACATCAGTGTGATGTGGCAGATGATGTCATCATGACGTCAACATGTGGATGTGGCAGCACCAGGTGGTGACACATGTCAAACAATTTTGGCATTTTCAGGGCTGAGTTGGCATGGTACAGATTTGACACGTGGACTGTACAAATGTTGAAGTGGAATTGTTTACAATGATGTGGCCTAGTGACAGTACGACATGTGAAATAACAAATGACAGGATAACAAATGACATGGCGACATGTGGCAGGCTTCGAGCATGACGTGTGTCGTACGTAGCTGAATGGTAGGGTGATTGTGCACTAACTGGTTTGGTACGGTCTAATCTAGAGGTGACACGTGGCCCAATCATAGGGAATCACATGGCACCCTGGATGAGGCCAATATTGGATGGGTAAAAAATTTATTACACTCCGCAGGATTCGACCACCCGACCTCCACACAAGCCAAAGACTTTGGAACAACTAACAGACCGACTAGGCTACAATGGTGCTTGTTATAACAACTAGCCCAAATATGATTTAAAGTGATCATTGGAGGGATTTGGGACTAGATCCTGGTTGGTGAGGGGCTAGCCTAACCTACTTGGGCATATGGACCAAGACCATAGGACTAGGTGCAAAGTTCCAAAGGCGTTAGGCAGAGGACTAGGGCGCTAGTGCCTAGCGCATGGCCACATGGGTGCCCATATGACCAAGGACCAAAGAGAAAGGGGCGTGTGCGCTAATTTTTCCAATTGTGGGTTTTTAACCCATAGTTTGGTTTTTTTTTTATAATATTAACCTGATTTTTATGGATTTTTTCCCATTTTTGAGGATCTGGAGCCCTTTTTTAGGCCAGATCTTACGCGAAAGTTTGGAGGTGACCACCAACTTAGAATCTATATAAACCATAGGTTTTTGACAATCCAAATAGGTTTAGACCATGAGAAATTTTGAATAATTGTGAGGTCCAAGCCATTTTTATGCAGGGAAGCCATTGAGGAAGCAAACTTTGGAGGCCATTTCTGGGAGCTATGCTCAACCTTTTTTAGTGCCGTCAGTTTTGTTGGATTCTTGAGGTCGAGAAGAACATAGCTAGACCAATTTATAATCCATTTGATGTACTTATGATGTAATTTTTAAGCATTGAAGAATAATATGAAATCCTCCCCCACTGAGACAAAGGCCCAGAGACGTAGGAAACCTCACCGAACTTTGTTAACAATATTGGAATTATTGTTTGTTGTTATTAATGTTTACTTTATGTTTTGCATTCCTTATGATGTATGCAACATTCTGGATCCTACTCAGGGAAATTTACCCTTCGTAGAGTGCATGAGAACCTCAACATCTCTTAGTTAGACTTGTTCCTACAATGAAACATCAAACCATGAAATCTATGGTGGCTCACTCGCCCTTTGCTCATATAATAAAAAATCGAAATCTCAAAAAATTGTTGGGTTGTTATATTCTTTGTAGTGAAATTCTAGTCGAGGTGAATTGACTGATGGTTGAAATCAAGGTGGATTGACAACAATTCGAAGGTCAAGGTGGATCGATAGCAAGTCGAAGTTAAGGTGGATTGACAACAGGTTGAAGTCGAGGTGGATCGAAAACAAGTCGAAGGTCAAGGGAGTCGACTGGGTAAAGTCAAAGTCGAATATATTAACAACAATTCAACCGATAAGAGGTAAAAGTGTGGGCATGAGACGAATGACTAGAGACCAAATGAAGGCCGACTAGTAAACCCAACTTGGAGTCAACTGTAACAGAGTCCCATGATTTGCGGGATTTGTAGCCAATGATATGCATGAATTTGTAATCATTTTTTGGTGCCAATATTTAGTTTTTTTCCTATTGTAAAGCCTATAAAGAGGCATGTTGTAAGGTTGTAAATGATGTTTTCTAAGGTAATCATAGAATTCACTTTTGTAGTTTAATTCATGTGTAGGTGTAGGCCAAATTGGCTACAGGGTTGTTCTTGCATGTGCAAGAGGGTATGATGTCAATTGTGTCTTAGGTGTGGACCAAGGTTAGACATGTAACCTTTTATTATGATTGAATAAGACAAAAGAGATCATAACACTCAAAGAATGCTAGTTTTCTTGGTTAAGGGTTTCTAGGGTAAAATATCGGTGTACTGTGTGATTGCTTGTGTCATTTGCGTTCTTGATTGAATTCTTATTATCTTCTGCTATGATTAGTGTGGAAAATGTGTTTCATTTCTTGACATGTGGTATCATAGCTTATCTCTTCCCTGAAAAGTGAGTTATCATAGTGGTGTTATGCTTTCGTGAGTATATCATATCTTGATTTTCAAATATTGAATCTGAGAATTAAACCTTAGGTACAATAAGAGTCGTAAGTAATAAATTGTGTTAAAGATCATGGTAAAGAATGGTGATCAATTCCATAATAGAGAGAGAAAGATTCAATGGCCATAATTTTGATATTTGGAAGCTTAAAATGGAAGATCTTCTTGTAGATCGAGAACAATGGACAACGGTCTGTCCAGGTACCTAGTCAACAAGCATGTCGATGAAAGAATGGGAGAAACTCGAAAGAAGAGAAAGAATTATGATTCGGATTTGTATTGCATATTCGGTGCTACTGAATGTATCGAGTGAAGATTAAACCAAGAAATTGTGGGACAAGATGGGAAGCTTATACCAGTTGAAATCTCTGGTAAATAAGTTGTTTCTCAGAAAGAAACTATATATTATGAGGATGAGTGGTGGAAGTTTGGTGACTGAGCATTTAAATGCGTTTAATACCATTTTAAGTTGGTTATCTTCTGTGGATATTAAGATCATTGATGAGGAGAAATGTGTTTTTCTTTTCTAGACTCTTGGGATAGCTTAGTCATGGCTATTAGGAGTAATACAACCACACTAGCACTAGAGTATGTGGTTGCTTCTATGTTGTTGGAATAAATGATAAGGAAGAACATGGAAGGATCAACCAAATATTTTCTGGTAGTGAGAGGTCGACCGGTAGACAGAGATAAAGGCAGATTATTCCATTGAAATTCTATGTCTAAGGGTAGATATAAATCATCGATTCAGTCGACGCGAATATGTTGGAAATGCGGTAAAGATGGGCATTAGAAAAAGGATGGTAATTCGAAGGCAACAAAAGTTAGTGCCGGATCTGACGAGAAGTAGTCGACTAAGAGAAAGATGACCTCAGACAAGGGAGGTGATGTGTACTTGGAGTCAGCCAATACATAGTTGGATCAAGATGTATGGTTGATCAACTCAGGAGCATCCTATCATATGACACAGCATAAAGAATGGTTCTATGAATATGAAAGATATGATGGGGGTGATGTGTTCTTGGGGGACCACTCAACAACCATAATTGTTGGACGAGGAAGAGTCTGAATGAAACTGCAAGATGGGAGTAAAAGAACCCTTCCAGTTTTTCTACACATTCTGGGTTTGGAAAGAAACTTGATATCTGTCAGTAAGATGAGTTGTAACACCCCAGGTTTCGAACCCCTATTTTAAATAATGTATTGTTACAATGCTGAAAGGCCCGAGTGCCCAAACAATTACTAAAGGGCCAGTATGCCCAAGAAATGTAATGTTTTGATCATTATTAATAATAAACACATCGCTGGTTGCTAATGAGATAAAGACTAGAGTTATAAAGGGATATGATTCCACAAGAGATGGGGCTTGAGGGGATAAATTTTTATTCCTATGTTAATTACCCTTTTTTCCTAAGGGAGGGGATTGGTTACATGAGCTTCTTGGGGAAGGCCATGAGGTTCTTGATTCCCCACAAAAATACTTAAACCCATCCCTGGTATGATTGTGAGGTTGGTCATTGGATCATCCACTCCTTCACTCCTTCATTTGTACCATTCTTTCCCTCACACCCTTGCATGCACTCACTCACCCATTCATTGATCCATCCCTACCTGCGTCTTGGTTGGGTAAAGGGAAAGGAATTGCTGAAGATTAGCCACGAGATAGTTGGTTGTAGTGGTCACTGGTGCAATCCAGCCATGACTTGGGTCCTGAATGTCTGAGATGCATTGGCTTGTGATCTATTTTTCTCACAACTACGAGTCCTGAGAGTTATAGAATTGATATTTTGGACCAGCTGTGCTGGAGGCCCTAGAAAAAGGAGAAGGACTACCTGAGGGACTGCATGGCAGAGAAGGGTGGAGGTTCATTCTCTTGGGTGGTACATGCTGGGTGGAAGAGAGATGGGTACCTGGATTGTTGTGGGTGCTGGGAAACCTATGAGAGCTTGAGAGATGACTGGTTTGGGAACCTAAGTACACTATGGAACCATCCTTATGGATTCATAGCCCTGGTTCAGGGGTGACACTGCTCTTGAGATTTGGAGCAGTGGTGTCTACAGTTGGGTGGAACTTCTTTGGTCTGCATCTAGTTGGTGTGACCTTTTTATAAAGATAAGTTCTCTCTATTGTGATATTATTATCTATGTATGAATGTATTCTGCTATGTATTTTAATTATCATTTAACTAAATCTTAGACTATGCATGCTTTTTGGATATTGCGGTGCATGTCATTAAATATTTTATCTTATGTGTTCTTATTAAATAAAGAAGGTACCGATAAGAGTACGAAGTCCAAGAGTGGGCTTGAAGGTAGAATACCATGGCCTGTGGGTGGCTAGGGATGTTACAGATTGGTGTCAGAGCTTCTAGTTGAAACACTAGGCTGGTATGGCTCGGGTCTATTGGTCAGAGTCTCATGGTCGATATCTAACTCTGACCACGAAGTTGAAGAGCTAAGGAGGAATGGTGTTACAAAATCTACACAGGAGTTAGATCGTCAGATATCTGTTGTAAGGGGTTCGAAGGATCGTGATCGTCCCCCTTCGAATTTGGGAGCGATCGCCACTGTGGGATCATGAGAGATCAGGGATCATTGGATTGGAGGATAGGTGAACATGGGTTGTCCGATGAAAAGGAAGAAAGGGTTAAGGTCACAACCATTGGATCCCATTGGAGAGAGAGATCAATGGACATGAGGCATTGCGGGGAACCAAGTTGCACAGGAGATAATTCCCCAAGGTGGTCCCGCAATCCAAACCACAGTTTCGTCGAAGGGTTATGTGTCAACATCAGGAAAATTGCAGGGAGAAAAGTGGGTTACTCCAAACCGTTGATGCGTTCCCCTGCAAATTGAAAGGCATGCAATGATGGGACATGTTAGTACTTAGGAAATGAACCTTTGAAGAGTAGAAGTAGTTGGGGACCATCGATCTATAGGAGGAAACGCATCAACCGATCGTGTGCTCGAGGTGAAAGCACTCCAGGAAAAGGTGAGCGAGGAGAAGTTGAGAATTGAGATTTACAGACCCCAGAGATCTGAAGTGAATCGTAGCTGTCCGATCCAGGAGGACACGCGACATAAATCCACACACTTCGGGGAAAAATGAAGTTTGAGGGTTGAGATTTTCGAAATTTGAAGACCTGAAGAAATCATAGTCGTCGATCCATGGGCAACACATGTCAGTAGATCACGAGCTTCGAATAATTTTTTTTTAGAAAAAGTTGAGGTTTGAGTCTTCCGAAGTCCGAAGGCCCGAAGGAATTGCAGTCGTTGATCCTTGTAGTGTTATCCTCTGAATTCTTGAAGTCTGGGGCTAATATGGGTCGTCCAATAAGGGAGACACATGGTGACAGTTTGGTTGGTTTGGGAGAATTGGAAGCGTGTTAGTGTGGAAACTCCTGAAGTCTTGAAGCCCGAAGAGTCGAAGTAGTGGGGCACAATTATGTCACCAGGAGGTGATGTGGACCCTGACATTTTTGAAGTGACGTGGCTTGTAGACATCACAGGGGATGAAGTGGACACAAGGTATGTGCACCATGTGTCAGTAAGTTTTGAGCATGTGGATGATTGAAATTTTAGCTAGGATGTGACATGTGTCACCCGCCTGATTAGACCACGTGTCCTCTTACAATATTTCTCTATGTGGTGATGGATCATGGACTCCGGAGAAATTACTCCGAGAGTTTTCAGTTGAGATTTGAAGCTCCCGAAGCCCAGAGAGCCGGAGACCCAAAGTAAATGTCGACCGTTGGATCATCCAGAGTAGACCTGAACCGTCATATCAAGAGAACATGTGGTGTGAAGTTGTGGATTCCAGGTAAGGAACTAAAGTAAACGATGATCGTCGGATCATCCGAAGTAATTCCCCACCGTATGATTCAAAAGGACGTGTGGTAGAATCCCATGTATTTTGAGGGAAATAAAGTTTGAGACTTGAGAATTTTGAAGTCTAAAATTCTGAAATGACCACAACCATCGAACTGGGAGAGGTAAATTTGAACCATTGGTTTTCCAGAGGTAGATCTCGGTCATCCATTTAGAAGCACCATCAAGATCGTGAGATCAACAACCACCTCGCATTATGGGGATAGGAGGTTCTCGGGCTTTATGAAGCCAACGACGGGCTGCAATCGAGACCATGGTTTCAGAAAAAGGACACGTGGTGGCTCGTGGTGAATTGAGGGGAAAAAAATAGTTTGGTTCCAAACCACCTTTGAGTGTGGCCGCAATTGCGCGTCTGTGTGAGGTCACCGCCTAAGGTCACATATAAGGAGGGGCCAAGATAAAAGGAACTACGCCAACTCTAAGATGTTCTTAGGGGATAAGGAGAAGGTCATGAGGGCCATCAGACCTATGCCAGAAAGCCAAAAGGGCTTATGTTTAGATACAGAATGAAACCATCAATGTTTCAGAAAGCCAATTCGTCTTAGGATTGAAGACCCTTGACTGGGAGGTCACGCACCCTTAGGAGAGAAGGGGGTCTGCATTAAGAAGAAAAAGGAATTGTAGCATTGTTGACAATTACTTGTTTATCATATGCATAATTCTAACAAAATGGTTTCTTGCACATTTTTTAGAATTAAGGGGCTTAAGCACATCAACTCAGGATGCGTATTGAGGAAATGGAAGAAGGTGAGGGAGCCTCCAGTCATGATAAGGAGGTCAAAAGATAGAATACCAGAGTTGGTAATGCAGAGACAGAGTCCATTTGATGCAAGGGAAAAGGAGAAAAAGAAACGTTAATAGAAACGGTAAGAAGCCTGAAGATGGAAGTGCAGAGCTACAAAGCAGACAACTAGAGACTATTGAGAGACAAAAGTCAGATAAATGCTTGAGTGTTGCAGAGCTTAAATCAGTTGTAGAGATAAAGGAAGAAGGGATCAAACTCAAGACAAGAGGAAGAAGGAAGGTGCCATGAAAGAAGGGATGATCATGGAAGAGATGGTTATTCTAGAAGTGCTAGCAAAGCTCATGGACACCACTCACCTCCTTACTCAGAAATAAAGTTTTATGCATTGGATGATCCTGTAAGTAGTCCAGAGGTGTCTCTTGTTAGACACCAAAGAAGGAAACAAGAGGTAGATGGTTTGCAAGGAGAGTTGTGGAAGCTCAAGCCACCTTCCTTTGAGGGTGAAAGAGAAAAGGAAGATGATGTCGAAGCATGGTTTCTTGGGCTCAGGAGATATTTTCATTTGTATAACTACTCATCCAACTTGGAAGCCAGGATTGCCACCTACCATTTACATGGGAAAGCTGTAATGTTATGGGACCAACTGAAGAAAGTGGAGCACATTAATGAGAGTAGGATCACTTGGAAGCAGTTTAATAAGTACTTCCAGAAGGAGTACCTCTCAGAGAATTTCTATGACAAGAAAATGCAAGAGTTATTTGAACTCAGATTGGGAAGCATGACTATGGAAGAATACAAGAAGAAGTTCTTTGGATTGCTAAAATATGTCAAGTTCATTGGTGATGAGAAGGTGAAAATAAAGATATTTCTAAGTGGACTTCTATCATTTTATAAGGAAAAGATCAAGTATGATGAACCCAATACCTTGACTAAGGCAATCAGGAAGGCTAAATACCTGTATGAGCAAGGTCGGGGAAGTGAATCCATGTAGAAATCTTGGAAGGACAAGAAGAATGAGAAGTCCGATCAGAGGAGGAAAGGATTCAAACCTCCCTTCAATAGGAATGAGCCTAATAGGAATCATCAAGATCAATATGCTAAGGGGGATTCCAAGAAGGAATATTCCTTGGGAAAAAGGGGAAGAGCACCAATCCAATGTTGGGGATGCAAGGAAGATCACTTGTGAAAGGATTGCCCATACAGAAAGGACATAGTGAATACTGTGCACAACATCGAAGAGGATACAACAGTCAAAGATATGGGAAGAATCTATGCGACTTTAAATGATCGACAAGAAGAGTACCAGTCCAATATGATCGAGGTGGAAGGTAAGATCATAAATAAGCCTGCTGATATTTTGATTGATTCAGGAGAAAGTCATTGATACATTGATCCTAAGATAGTGGATAGATTTGATTTGGAGAAAACCAAACTTGGAAAATCAAGTTTGGTTCAGTTAGACACTGGAACCAAAAGAAGAATCCATAATATGGTCAGAAGTTGTTCCATAAGTATTAATGACGTGAATATTAGTATGGATATAAATATCATACCATTGGGGTCTTATGATATTGTGATTGGAATGGATTGGTTGGACAAGGATCATGCTTTCCTAGATTTTCATAACAAGACATTTACATTTCTTGATGGAAATGGAAAATAAAGCACTGTGAAATGAGTTCCAAGACCCATCTCTATAAGGGAGATTTCAGCCTTACAGCTGAAAAGATGTTTTAGGAAAGGATGCCAACTATATGAAGCTCATGTGGAAGAGCCAGATAATAAAAAGGGGCCAAGCCTTGAATATTTCTCGGTGCTATGGGAATTTGAAGATGTATTCCAAGAAATAATAGGATTTCCACTAAGGAGGGAGATAGATTTCTCAATTGATTTAGTGCCATGAGCAACCCCGGTGTAAAAAAAACCTTACAAAATGAGCACACCAGAGTTAAAAGAATTACAAATGAAGTTGGAGGAATTGTTGAAGAAAGGGTACATACGTCCAAGTGTTTCACCTTGGGGAGAACCAGTACTTTTTGTCAAAAATAAGGATGGAACCTTGAGGCTGTGTATTGACTTCCGAAAGATGAACAAGTACACTATAAAGAACAATTATCCTCTATCCCAAATTGATGACCTCTTTGATCAACTAAGAAGAGCAAAGATATTTTCAAAGATTGAACTGAGGGTAGGATACCATTAGGTAAGAATAAAGGAATAAGACATTCATAAGACAACCTTTAGGACCAGGTATGGGCATTATGAATTTGTAGTGGTGCCATTTGGACTGACCAATATGCCAGCTATCTTCATGTGCTTAATGAATGGTATATTCATAAATTATTTGGATAAGTTTGTCATGGTATTCTTGGATGACATACTTATCTATTCTAAGTCTGAAGAGGAGCATGAACTGTTAATATTATGGTAGCCGCGCGAGGTATTTACCTCCACGTGTGAACCTGACGAGAATAGAAGACTCCAAAAAGCAAGAGAAAACCCTAATGAGTTGGCTACTAACCCTAGAAGTCTTGTCAGCTCAAGAAGATAATTTATATTACGTTATTAGCCTCCAAGAGAAGAAGTCGGCCACAAATAATAATAATATACTGAACAGACACATATCTAGAAGGAGAAGTCGAACCCAACAAATCTGGTAGAGCCAGTATAAATATAGGGTGCCAGTTCTCATTTGAAATTATCTCAGAATTGCAGACAACAAGTGGTGCACACTGCAGTTCCCAGTTTGGTGCGCACGTGTGGAGGAGAGCTGTAGGTGCAACTGCTGCAGCTAGCAGTTTCAGTGTTGGCTTGGACTATCTCTTGGCTAGGGTTTGGACTATCTGATCAATTATTGTTGGTGCACTATACTTGGAGGAATATGCGCTACACCTTGTTTGGCTATCTAGCCTAGGGTTTGCTTCCAGAGTAATTCTCAGTCAAGGTTAAGGTGCTTGGAGGGTGGCTTCGGCCTATGGTTGGGTGACGAGGGTATCGTCAATGGTAAAGTGAGCACACCATCTTTTATATTCTAACAGATTATGGGCCCACAACCTCCTTCATTCATTATAAACGCAGGAAGGAAACATAGCCACTAGGATATTGAGCTCACTGAGGAACTGCCGCTAGGGTTACTAGCAGAAGCAACTTCCAAGACACTGCAACAAGGGTTACTGGCAGGTGCAGTTGAAGAAACCCTAAACCTCTTGTTAAGGCACCATAAGTGAAGGGATTGACCTAATCTTTGGATAGATCAGTGCGCCCTAGCCTAGCGCATCTCCTGTTACTCTCAGAAAGCCAAGACATGAAGTTTGAATTTCTGGTCAAATCTAGGGTTTGACCAAGTCAAGCAAGCCATGAATAACTCTATGAAGTCTGAGAACAAGTTAGTTGGAGCCTCTAAATTTAGAGCATGGAAGACAAGGATTGACCTCATCCTTGCCAAGAATAAAGTGTTGGATATTATGAAAGGAAAGATCGTGAAACCAGAGTTTGAAGAAGGAGAAGAGAAGGTACCACATAACATTGCAACTATGGAGAAGTTCAAGGATGTTGACATAAATGCCATGAGTATCATAGTGGATTATATAAAATACCACTTGATACCCTACATCTCCCATCTTGACTCATCGAGGAAGATGTACGATGCCATAACAAATATCTTCTCATTTAGAAACAATGGACAAGTTATGAGTCTGAAGAATGAGCTCCGTGACAGGAAGATGAATGAGGATGACAACATAACATTATACTTTGTAAGGATCTCCCAGTTAAGATACCAAATACAAGCTATTGAAGAGATCACTTCATAAAAGGAATTGGTGAACATAGTACTCAATGGTCTACCCAAGACATGGGATGCATTTGCCACAAGCATGAACACAAGAAAATAGTACTCGACATTTGAAGAACTTTGGACTTGATGTGCTCAAGAAGAATCAAGGATCAATGCAAAAGTGAAACCCCAAAAGAAGTACGATGATCAAGCCTTCACAACAAGATTCAAGAACTTCAGGAACAAAAAGAAGTTTGGATCAAGGAGGAAGCCAAGTCAAGAGAAAGACATTTCAAAAGTACAATGCTTCAACTGTCAAAAGTACGATCACTACAAGAATCAGTGTCCTGAGCTAAAGAAAAGGAAAGAGAAACACGAAGCATCGATTGTCGAAGAAAAGGAACCTAGAAAGAAGACTAAGCAGGATGGAAGAGACTTCTTCTTCTAAAAGGTAACAACACTCTTCTTATTTCTTGTTTGCATCATCTTTGTACATACCTTGTTTGCATTGTCTCTGTACATATCTTGTATATCTATCTCTTGGAATATTATCTGTTCCAAGAAGAACTATACCTATGGAAAGATGAAAAAGAGATATCATTAGATAATACACATGAAAAGATAATATACAAATCATGTGGAAGCTATCATGAAGAAACTCAGTAGAAGCAACAACAAAAACAAGTCAACAATTAATAAGAACTTGGAAAAAGTCTTATGACGTTTTGTAGAAGACGACAATATGGAAGCATGGACTCTATTAGACAAGAGAGAAAATTATACATTGCAGAAAACAATAAGGATGCAGATGGAAGCATGGACTCTGTCATACGGAGGGAGTCGATTATATGCACTCTTACATGAAGCAAGGGTTAGGAGGGAGCTAATCCTATGATCCATTGAAGATGATGAAATATATATTCATGGTAGCAGCCAT
>ML850212.1:0-14330 GCA_009831015.1 Picea engelmannii
CTTAGAGGAGGCTAATACATCATATTCATTTCTGTCTCATGACGATGCACCCAACACTTTAGGATTTCACACGTTCACCTTGTGCTTAGCCACAATGATCCAGATTATTTTTGACATGAAATGAGAGCGGAGATATAATAAATAAATGTATAGATATATATCGGATATCCAAGAATATAATAGAAATGTATTAGAGATGCAACCATAAACACAAAGATACAATAATACACAATTTTCTATTAATGAGCAAAAATGTACAAAGACTGTAAAAATACAGAGTGAAAGACTCGCTAGAATGGTGGCAACTTATCTTTGAGAAGATATGTGTCTGCTACTCGCATTTGCAAGAAGATGATTTTACAATGAGGCTCCAAATGCATTTTTATCATAAATAAAATCCAAAACCCTAACCTTGGAAGATTAAAAGCCAACAATTTTGTGGATCCCGTTTTGGGTAGTTTGGTGTATCAACTTCCTGGGGGTGTAACTTTGGCATACGATCTCCATTTGGGGTGCATGATAGCTCATTGGAAAGGTATCATAGAGGAGATTCATTTTGGGGGATCAATCAGATCCTTTGGATATCATTAAGAATATTGATCCCAAAAAACAATCATTTAGGCCCTCAAAATGGCCCCGAAAGTTAAAAACTACTAAAAATAGTAAATTACCAAAATTGCCAGAAAATTGTTTTGATCTAGTTGGAAAAGGTGGGTGGCCACTAATATCCACATGGATAAATCCTCCCTCCTTAGGAAGAAATGGTATCCATTGCATTGAGTGCCCGGGGGAGAGGGAAAAGCGTTTGCTGAATCTGCATCTTGATGAAATTCTTGCCTTGTTGGAGAAGATGCGCTGCTTAGCTTGTTGAAGGTTGTCATGAACATGTGGCTGGAAGGGTTGGACCTTTTTAACGAGTCTAGATACATGAGATTCCTGTGTGAAAAAGGAATATTTACACTTTGTTACAATCTTTTCGACCTACTTCTTTTGGATAGAAGGTGCTTGGGCTGAAGCTGTAGTGGTTGTTGTATCCTTTTGTTCACATTTTGAATAGATTGTGAAGAAGATTAATTTTTTAGTATGAGATACTACCTTGTGACACTGTTTAAGTGGAACAATAGTCAGAACTACCTCTGGTATTCTGTAGAGATGACCCCCCAGAGAAACAATGACATATGGGGTCGAGACTCATAAACATCATCGTGCTTCCACATATATGGTTGGCCCAAGAGAACATAATAGACATCCAGTGGGGAAACATCACATAATAACTCATCATTGAAGGGTTAGATGCCATATGACAATCGACACTATTGGTTGACACAGAGAATTCGTCTCTGGCGAAGCCACTCGATGTTGTATGGCTGTGGGTGTGGTGTTGTCAACATTCCCAATAGTTTGACGACCTCTGCTAACATGTGGTTCTTCTCTCTTCTTCTATCAAAAATAAAATGCAGTGGGGTCCCCTTCAACCACATATGTGAATGAAAAAGGCGCTCCCCCTCTTCAGGATCTGTTGGCTCTTCTGGTTGGATTGTTGCGGTTGCGACAATAGGAGTGGGGTATGCATCGATGATCTGTCTTTCACTGGTATTTTCATAATCAGATTCAGAATTAGGGTTCGGATTCTTGTCTTTGATCTTATTCACCAATGATTGTTTTGAGGGACATTCCTCGGTGTTTTTCCAGGGGATTTTGTGGAAATCACACCATTTTTCAGTGTCCTTCTTTATCTTCCCATGATCCTTCTTTTCCTGTGGCTTGGACTAGTTTTCAGGAGATTGTTTGTTAGGGTTGTCTTTATCATAATTTGGTTGTTGTAGATTTTCATACCCAAAATCCCATTTGTTATGGTTCTTAAATTTCTTCTCGATTTTAACAACATATCGATAAGCAACACCGAGTGATGAGATGTACAAAAAATCCATTTCATTTTGGATGTATCTGTTTAGAGCCCCGTGGTATTGCATAACCAAATGTGGTTCAAAATATTTGATACCCAACTTGGTGTGCAAGGTATGGAAGCTATTTTATGAATATTCGCTTGTTTCTATCGACAGGCGTTGAAGGATGCGGGAAAAATTCTCCATCATTTCGTCCCTCTGTCGCGTGAGAGCTTGCTCAAGCAACAAATTGATAGAATCGTCTGCTCCGTCGTTTTTCTTTTCTTCCTCCATGGAGGGTTTCTTGGGCATGTGCGAGAGATTGTCTTCAAGAGGGACAGTCTTGAGACCCAACTTTCTATACTCGGACCTCATCGGGGACATGCACTGAAAAAAACGATCAAGAGCAGCCTACTCTGATACCACTGATCCAAATTATTTTCGACACGAAATGAGAGTGGCGATATAATAAATAAATGTACAGAGATATCTTGGATATCCAATAATATAAAAAAATGTATCAAAGACGCAACCATAAAAACAGAGATACAATAATACACAATTTTCTATTAATGAGCGAAAATGTACAAAGACTGTAAAAATATAGAGTGAAAGACTCGTTAGAATGGTGGCATCTTATCTCTGAGAAGAGATGTGTCCGCTACTCACATTCGCAAGAAGATGATTTTACAATGAAGCTCCAAAGGCATTTTTATCATAAATAAAATCCAAAACCCTAACATCGGAATATGAAAATCCAACAGTTTTGTGGACCTCTTTTTGGGTAGTTTGGTGTATCAACTTCCCGGGGGCGTAACTTTGGAATACTATCTCTGTTTTGGGTGCATGATAGCTCATTGGAAAGATATATTCGAGGAGATTCATTTAGGGGGCTCAATTAGAGCCTTAGGATATCTTTGAGAATATTGATCCCAAAAAACCTTCATTTGGGCCCTCAAAATGGCCCCAAAAGTTAAAAACTGCTAAAAATAGTAAATTCACCAAAATTGCCAGAAAATTATTTTGAGTCAATTGGAAAAGGTGGATGGCCACCAATATCCACTTGGATCAATCCTCCCTCCTTGGAAGCAATGGTCTCCATTGCATTGAGTGCCCGACGGAGAGGGAAAATCGTTTGTTGAATTTGCATCTTGATGAGCTGCTTGCCTTGTTGGAGAAGATGTGCTGCTTAACTTGTTTAAGGTTGTTACGAACATGTGGTTGGAAGGGTTGGAACTTTTAAACTAGTCTAGATACATGAGATGCCCGTGTGCATAATGAATCTTTCCACTTTGCTACAATCTTTTCGACCTGCTTTTGTTGGATATAATGTGCTTGGGTCGAGGTTGTACTGGTTGTAGTATCCTTCTGTTCACCTTTTGAACATATTGTGAAGAAGCTAAATTTTGTAGAATGAGATACTACCTTGCGGCATTATTTAGGTGGAAAAGTAGTCAAAACTACCTCTGGTATTTTGTAGAGATGACCCCCCAGAGAAACGATGACACTACGAGGTCGAGACTCATAAACAACATGGTGCTTCCACACATATGGTTGGCCCAAGAGAACATGATTACACTCTGATTGGAAAATTCTTAGGTCTATGGAATTCCGAATGTGAGATCGTCAAATGGATTCAACAATGGTGGAAATCCAAAGGACATTATGACCCACAGTTAGGCTCCAAGGGTTTCTTCACCATAATCTTACACAACCTAAAAGATTGAAACTGCATCTTTGACGGGGGACCTTACTTCTTCAATTCAACTGGCCTCTTTCTTCGCTTCTAGACTGATAATTTTAGCCATGAAATAGAGGAATTTTCTCATGCACCAGTCTAGATTCATTTATATTCCTTGCTGCAGGAGTTCTGGCTAGAAGAAATCCTCGCGGGCATTGGAAATACCATCGGGGTTTATGTTAAATCCTCATAGGAAACCAAGAAGAGAAGGTATACCTCATATTCCTTCATTTATGTTTACCTGAATATCTCAAATTCCCTCCTAGGCTCCATTTCCATTGAATATCATGATAAGGATTGGTATCAAACCATTGATTATGAGCACATACCTTTTCGTTGTAGAAAATTTCATGAACATGGACATCTCTTCAGAGACTCTCCTCTTAAATCTGCAAGCACTGTCGAAAACCCTCAAAAAATAAAATCAAAAGATGGATTCACTCATGTATCTAACATGAATCATCAAGTGACCAGGAAAACTGTAACCAATGCAACTAAGGAACTTCTCTCCAGTAAATTTTTTGATGTCCTTCAACAAATACTAGAGGACATGGATGAATCACAAATCCCTCCTCAGGAAGTTTTTTTCCAAGGAAACACAAAGGGAAAAATGGTGAACACCCCCATCTTGGAGCATATTCAGCCCATTCCTACTTCCCACACTAAGGATGGTGAACCATATGACCTAGAAGAAGGAGATGTCGAAACGGACCTAGATGAGTAGGATCTCACATGCATATACTTGGTACATCTAGAGCAAGCCTATCGCCAAAAACAACTATACACCATCCCTCCAGATTAGGTGCAAAAAGTACATAAGGTTTTCCTCATCTCCTCAGTGGTCTCTGTGGCCAGATCCAGTTTTGATTTGGGAATCCATGGCATCCAACTGAAAGAGCAGCAAAAACCTTAGAAGGACGAAAAGAAAAGAGGCAGAAAATCCATACAGAAACTCATACAAGAGATTGGAAACTTCATGGTAAACTTAGGCCAGATACATCTGATTTCTGAGAGATTTCCCCCCTCTCCCCTCCCCATCCTCATCATGAATATCATCTCTTGGAACATCTGGGGACTCAATGGTCATAGTAATCAAAGGATTCTACGAGATCACATCATAGCATAACAACTTGAAATTTTGTTCCTACAATAAACAAAATGTGCAGGTGAAGAAACATATCAAATTCTCTCTTGTTTTTGGAAGCAAGGGAAAATGATGAGCATTGATGCAATAGGAATGGTCAATGGTTTGACCATCCTTTGGAACCCAATATCTGTTCTCATGGAGAACTTATTCACTACCAGATGGGAAATCTCGGCGGAATACATGCTTATCGGCTCCAACAGGCTAGGCTTCATTACAAATGTATGTGGCCCTGCTACTCAAAGGGACAAGGTAAACTTCATTCACAATTTGGAATGGATCGCCACCCTTACCAATGATCGCAGATGGATTTTGGATGGGTATTTCAATATGATCTTCAATTTAGAAGAGAAAAGAGGAGGGGTTCCTAGACTCTAGGCAGAAAGTGGGAACTTTCAATATTTAATTGATAAGTTGTGTCTCATTGACCTGGAAACAAAAAATGGCCTTTATACCTGGTTGAACCGACGCTCAAGGTCCCAATAGGTCACATTCCGCCTATATCACTTCCTAATATCAGACTCCCTCTTGATGGATGGACTTGCTCTGGCAGCCAACATTCTCGACGCCCCTGGTTCCGATCATTGGCCCACTCAAATATGGTTAGATATCCCAGACTCTTCTAAACACAAGCCTTTCAGATTTGAATGGATTTGGATCAATCATCCATATTTCCAACCCATGGCCCCCATTTGGTGGAAGGAAGCGACAATCCCTCATGGTTCCAAAATGTACCGGTTTCAACAAAGACTAAAAAACTTTAAGAAATTCCTCAAGCTCTGGAACAAACAGACCTTTGGAAATATATTTGAATCCCAATGACATTTGAATGATCAAATGCGTATCCTTCAGATCCAAATCAAGAATCAAGGCCTCATAGAGGAACTTGAAGAGAAGGAAGCTTTGATCAAACAAAAGTTGGATGAAAGGCGTGCACAAGAGGAGACCCTCTGGAGGAAAAAATCTAGGATACAATGGCTTCAAGAGGGGGAAAGAAAAACCAAGTTCTTCCACAACGATCCATCATACACATATCAACCATATCTCACACCTTGTCATAGAACAAGGCCAAATACTCCAAAATCACGACGACCTTGAGCTGGCACTGGTGTCCTTTTATCAAGATCTGTTGTCAGAACCTCCACGTGTCCGATCTCCAACCATTACAAAAATCACCCAGCACATTCCAGTCCACATAAATTAGGAAAATAATGAAGCCTTGTTGTGGTCTATCATGATGGAAGAAGTAGACCTGGTGCTTCAAGACACTCCAGAAGGAAAATCTCCCCATCCGAACGACTTCATGGTGGATTTATTTCACCACTGTTGGCACATGATATGGGAGGAAGTTTGGAAAATAACTGAGGACTCTCAAACCTCTGGTCAGGTTCTCCCTGCACTCAATTCCACCTTCCTCACCCTCATCCCAAAATAAGAGTGAGTTACTCACCCAAAACAGTTCATGTCGATTTCTCTCTGCAATGTAATCTATAAGCTCTTAACGAAGGTGATTTCCCGATACCTTAAACCCCTCCTTCCCTTCATCATTTTGACTAAGCAACCATGCTATGTTGAAGGAAGAAAAATTATGGATAGTTTCATTCTCGTGCATGAATTTATCCACTCTCTTTAAAGTATTGACACTCCAGGTATGCTATTAAAGTTATATCTCTCTAAATATTTTGAGAAGATAAGTTGGGCTTACTTGAAATCTGTACTTCTTTCTTTTGGATTTGCACCTGCTTGGGTAGATTGGATCCTCAACTTGACCTCCTCTACTTTCTTCTCTATCCTTATCAATGGCGTTCCCTCGCACCCCTTCTCTCCCACTCTTGGGATAAGACAAGGGGACCCCTTGCCACCCTTCCTTTTCATCATCATGGAAGAAGTTCTAAGTCGCTTCATCAAAGCTTCTATTGCTGACAAATCTTTAGTCGAGCTTCCCCTACAGGACAACGATCCTCCAGTCTCCCACAACCAGTTTGTTGATGATACCTTAATTTTGGGTTCCCCAATGGTACGAGAAGCACACATGATCCTCTATATCCTTCTGTGACACCTCAGGAATGGACATCAATCGAGACAAATCTCATATATGATTTTTTAACACTCCGCTCCCTATCCAACTTCACATAAATATGATCCTGGGATTCATTCATATCTCCCTTCCATCCAAATACCTTGATATTCCACTCATAGACAAAGCTCTTCGAAACAACTCTTGGGAAGGACTTCTCCCTTCCCTAACCAAAAGACTTTCCTCTTGGACTTTTTTCTTGTTGAACCTTCTCAGTCGCCTCATCCTCCTTAAATATGTCCCGCAAGCCTTGCCCATATACTTCTTCTCGGCTTTGGAAGCACTTGGATTCATTCTTAATGCCATGAAAACCTTGCAAAGGAACTTTCTGTGGCAGGGGAAAAAGACAATAAAAAAAGTATCTCTGATCAGCTAGGGAAAGCTTCATAAACCAAAATTACAGGGAGGCCTAAGGCTGAGGGACCCAACTAACCTATACAAAGTTATCAGTGCTAAAATTTGTTGGAGGTGGCTCAATTTCCCCCATGATCTCTGGGCCAGACTTTGGAGGAAGAAATATGTGCCCAACATCGTAGAAAAGCATCTAATAAGATGGGATGAAAATACTCTGGGCTCCTTGATCTGGAACGTTGCTAAGAAAATCCACTCCTTGATTTCTAATCACACCTTCTGGGAATTTTAGAATGTAAGAACAACCTCCTTTTTGTAGATTTTAACCTTGTACAATATTTACTGCAAACAGATTTTCAGTAAAAGATAAAAAAATATACAATGGAAAATACAAACATTACACAAAGATTTTTCCCCAGGAAACCCAAACCGGGAAAACCAACATATTCTATATTATCATTGTGATACATTGTTTACAATAAAATATACATATAGGAGCAAATGAAATCCAAAAACCTAACCCAATGACCTGGATTATTCAACAACCCTAATTCATTAATCAGAAATAGAAAACCATCGACAAAGAAACAATGTGCCAAAAAACCACTTAAATATGTGACACGTTTATCTAGGAAAAATATTTTTTTTGGGGGGCGCTGCCCTTGAACCCTCGTGTAGAGGGATTCGCCCCTCTGCACACTCAAAAAAGAATATAACACATACCCAACATTCTCCCACTTTTTGTCTTCTTTGCATACAAGGGGTTACGAAGTTACATAGTCAACAATCCAGGGCAACAATTCCCATGGATCCTCTACACCAAGAGAACTTCTCAGTGCTCACAAATTTTGTTAATGAGTATGAAAGATTATTAAAAGTGTCCACCTTCATCAACAATACTTTCTTTTCTTCAATCATGTCTCTCACAAAGTGATATTGAATATCAATATGCTTTGTCTTTGAATGATAAGTCAAGTTCTTCGCCAAAACAATTGCACTATGACTGTCACACTCTATCCTTACAATTTGTTGTACCAACCCAATACCCGAACACAATATTTGTAACCATACTACTTCCTTACTTGCATGGGTGGCTACCATATATTCAACTTCTGTAGTTGAAAGTGCCACTACAATTTGTCTTTTGCTCATCCGGCTTATTTCTCCTCCAAACAGGTTAAACACATACCCACTTGTAGATCTCCTACGATCCAGATCTTCATCCCAATATGTATCCACAAAGCCTTGTATATCCACCACTCTATCCAATCCCATTCTTCCTTCGTAGAACAATCCATAGCTAGAAGTGCCACAAAAATACTTGAAAACCCTTTTTACTGTTGTCCAATGCTCCTTCTCTAGTCTTGACATATACCTGCTCAAAAATCCCACTGCATGTGAAATGTCTAGTCTAGTACAGACCATTGCATACATCAGACTTCCAACTTCACTCACATATGGAACATGAGACATGTCCTCCTCCTCTTCATGTGTCTTGGGACATTGATCCACAGATAACTTTACACCAATAGGAATAGGAACTTTGACCAGTTTACATTCCTGCATATTAAACCTCTGCAATATTGTCTCAACATATTTTCTCTGATTTAACCGGAGTTTCCTCCTTTCCCAATCTCTTCTAATTTCCATGCCCAAAATGAAATTTGAAGAACCAAGATCCTTCATGTCAAATTTAGAGGACAATTGCGTTTTCACATCCTGGATAATCTCCTTGTTGTTTCCTATCAACAACATGTCATCCACATACAAAACCAAATAAATCAAATGATCACCAATTAATTTAAAATACACAGTGATCCTCTTTGCTTCTTGTGAAGCCAAGTCCCAGCATATAAGTAACAATTTTTTTATACCACGTCCTTTGTGATTGTTTTAAACCATATAGGGAATTTTTCATCTTGCATACCAACTCCTTCTTTCCCTTCACAACATAACCTTATGGTTGCTTCATATAGATTTCTTCTTCCAGATCCCCATGTAGGAATGTTTTCTTCATGTCCATATGTTCCACTTCAAAATCAAATGCAGAAGAAAAAAATAACAAAAATCTTATAGAGGTTAACTTGGCGACATGAGAAAAAATCTCACCAAAATCAATTCCCTCAAGCTGGGAATAATCCTTTGCTACTAACTGAGCTTTGTATTTCTCCACTTTTCCTTCTGCATTCAACTTATTTTTAAATATCCATTTTCTTCCAATGGGATTTCTTCCAGTTAGAAACTCCACTAGATCCGAAGCCTCATTCTTATCCAAAGATGCCATTTCTTCATCCATAGCCCTTTTCTAGAGATTTGCATCCTCTGAATCCACTGCCTCCCTAACAGTTCTAGGATCATCATCAGTAATAGACAAAGAAAAATTTGAATGGAAATCATATGGAGTATACCTTTCCAGTAGCTTTCTTTCTCAAGATGATCTCCTCAATACTGGAGTATGATGATCTTCTTCTTCTGATTCTTGTTCTTCTGTAGAGTCTGATTCATCATCCTTTAAATCAAACTCTATCTTCTTTGGTTCTTCCTTACTTGGTAGGAATTCTTGTTTAACAACATCCTTCATTTATCTAAATACCACATCTTGGCTATACATTACCTTCTTAGTTTCTGGGTTCCAAAGATTATAACCTTTGAGACCATCTTTATATCCAATAAAGATACACTTTTCAGCCTTCTTATCTAGCTTACTCATGTTTTCCTTTGGAACATGAACATATGCATCACAGCCAAATACCTTGAGATGTGTGAGAGAAGGTTCCTTACCAGTCCATACCTCTTGTGGAGTCTTTTCATCCAACACTGATGAGGGTGATCTGCTGACTAGGTAACATGCAGTACCCACTGCCTCTACCCATAATTATTTCCCTAACTCGACACCACTGAGCATGCACCTTGCTTTTTCCATCAACACCCTGTTCATCCTTTCTGCAAGTCCATTATGTTGAGGTGTATATGGAGTAGTCTTCTAACTTTATATACCACACTTCTTACAGAATTCTTCAAATTCATTCCCGTAGAACTCTTCACCATTATCTGTCCTCAACACCTTAATTCTTTTGTCTATTTGATTCTCAACAAGAGCCTTAAACTCTTTAAACCTGTCAAAGATTTCAGATTTCTTCCTGAGGAAATATATCCAAGTTTTCCTCGAGAATTCATCTATAAATGAGATGTAGTACACAGATTTTCCCAATGATGGGACTGACACAAGTCGAAAAAAATCACTGTGAACTAGTTATAAAATTCCTTCTACCCTTGTTGCACCACAGGGGAATCTTACCGGATTCTACTTCCCATAGAGACAATTTTCACAGAAATAAAAATCCAGAGAGCAGTTAGACATACATTCAACCATACCTTTACCATGTAGTAGTTGAAGACCCTTCTCTCCGATATGCCCCTGTCTTTGATGCCACATCATAACCTTTTCTCTAGAGACTGTAGGAGTTCTTTATTCTTCAACTCCAATATCAGGAACAATGGAACTATTACACCCATCACTAATAATGATTCCTTGGAGATTATACAAAGTTCCAAACCAAACTCCCTTCAACAACACCATTTCTCCTCGAACCATCCTGCAGGTTTCCTTTTCAAATATTGTTTTTAATCCTGCATCGTCCATTTTTCTTACAGAAATAAAATTTCTGGCCAAACCTGGGATGTGTAGAACCCCAGGAAGTGTTCTAATCCTTCCATCTATGAGTGTCAACTTGACTTTTCCTCGTCCAATGATTCTGGTTTTCAAATCATCATCTAAGAAAACATTACCTCCATCATACCTTTCATATTTGCAGAACCACTCCCTGTGGGGAGTCATATGAAAGGATGTAGCATAGTCAACCAACCATGCCTCATGATCTACATGTGTGCTTGAAGAAGCCAAGTACACATCCCCTCCTTCCTTGGAGGTATTTTCTTTTGTAGAAGGAGATTCTTTAGATCCCTGCTTTTTCTCAACTTTGGATCTACACTGCTTCTTGTAGTGCCCTTCTTTTCCACATCTCCAACATACCCTTACAAAATTTTCGAGAGATTTAGATCTACCCTTAGACTTAGATCTATTTCTTTCTTGAGAATGTCCTCTTGAAAATAATGCGTATGTTCTCTGTCCTTCCATATTCTTCTGTCTCATCTCTTTCGACAATAAGGATGAGACTACTTCATCACACTTCAAGGAAGTTGCATTACTACCTATGGCCACAACTAGACTATCCCAGTAGTTTGGTAAAGAACACAATAAACAGATACATTTATCTTCATCTGAAATTTTAATCTCAACAAATACTAACTGACTTACCACCGTATTGAAGGCGTTCAAATGCCCTACCACCAAGTCTCCATCTCTCATCCTCAGGTTATACAGCTTCTTTCTCAGGAATAGTTTATTCACTAGGGACTTAAAATGATACAACTTCCCCAAGTTCTCCCATAAATCCTTGGTTGTAGGTTCCTCTGACACATTTAGTAATATTGACTCTGAGAGGCACAATCAGATTGTGCTCTTTGCCTTCCGGTCCAAATTTTTCCAGTCATCTGCTAAAGTTCCTATAGGTGCAGTACTTGGATCTACCACGATCCAATGATCTTTGTCCACCAATAGATATTCCAACTTGAGCTTCCAAAACTAAAAAATTTTCCCATTAAACATCTCGATCTCCATCTTCGAATCGCTTGCCATTTCTTTTCACCTGAAAAACAATACCATAGATCTCCCATTGTAACAAGGCTTATCACAGTCCCGAGCCAAACCCTTGACCATAAAGGTGCCCCCCTGAAGCCAACAAATATCTGATACCAAATGTAGATTTTAACCTTGTACAATATTTACTGCAAACATATTTTCAGAAAAAGAACAGAAAATATACAATGGCAAATACAAACATTACACACAGATTTTTCCACTGGAAATGCAAACCGGGAAAACCAAAATATTCTATATTATCATTGTGATACATTGTTTACAACACAATATACATATAAGAGCCAGTGACATCCAAAACCCTAACCCAATGACCTGTATTAGTCAACAACCCTAATTCCTTAACCGGAAATAGAAAACCATCGGCAAAGAAACCATGTGCCGAAAAACCACCTAAATACGTGACATATTTCCTGAGGTAGATATTTTTTTTCGGGGATGCTGCCACCGAAATCCTGTGCAAGGGGCTTCACCCCCACTTCTCAGGCAGGTCTAGTCACAGTAGTAGACTATTGGCAATTGAACCCCCCCGGTGCCACCTAGAAATGTTGGAAATCCTCCCAGAGGGAACTCCACATTCAAGAGCATGTGGAGCTCCAAGCATGGTATGATCTGACCAATTCTAAAAAAATCCAAATTCTTTAGGGAGAGGACATTTTGACATGGGAGCACTCCTCGTGGGGCACCTTTGCTATCATAGAATCCTATAGTATCAAAACAAATTTCCACCTCATCCCCCAAGATAAGGTTTGGATGGAAATTTGGCTAACTAAGTATTGACCGAAAATCAGTACTTTACTATGGCTTGTTGCACATAAAAGTATCCTTACCTAGGAAAATCTAATGAAATGAGGCTTCATCAAGCCTTCCATTTTCCCTCTTTGCCACAGGGATTCTGAAATAAAAAATCACTTGCTAAACCTCTTCTCTTACAGCTCTCAAGTCTGGGACCAATGTGACACAGTCATGCGTCTTTCAGATTGTAACCATGAAGGCCTCAAAGAAACCATCAAATAATGGAGAGACTTAGATTTCCACTCTCCCATCCTCAACCGAATCTTTAAACAAATTCCTGGCTTTATCCTCTAGCATCTTTGGAAAGAGAAGAACAAACATATCTTCCTTTCAACTCATCAAGATTGGTGAATAGTTTAGAATAAAATACATGACAACATCAGAGAAACCATCCACCTATAGCCTTGGAAAGAAGAGGACTTGAAATTTCTTCCCCATGAACAACACATCCTAGAAATATGAAACTTCACCTTCAATCCCTCTCCTTACAAGAACCCTGAGATATTCTTTACCAAGGAAATCCCTTCTCACTGGTCTCCTCCTCCTCTAGGATTTATTAAGATAAGCTTTGATGGTGCCTCCTATTTTTGCAAGAGTTGACTCTAGGCTGTAATAGAGCCAAGCCTTAACACATTTTGAATGAAATAATAATATGTTGTTTGATCAGTCATATGAGGCTTCTAGAACTAGGTCTGAAACAAGCCTTTCAATCATTTATAAATCAGAAAAGAAAAGGCATGACCTTGTTTGTCTAATGTAATTAAAATAATGAATATGGATAGAATATAGGGGATGAAGAAGACTGAAACAAAGAGTTAGGTATCTAATTCCGATAAGTTTAATCTTTATTCCAATAGAGGAATGGCAAATAGCTTTAAAAAAAAAAACGTGCATATATATAACTGGTAATCTAGGCACAAACAATCAAGTTACAGGTCTTGTTTTGCTCACAACATAAACAAAGGAAAAGATGAACCTAACAGGTTTCCCAATAAATGACTACAATAGAGGTATTACTGAATTAGAGCCATTACAAGATGAATATGTAAAAGAAGGAAGAAAGACTGAATGTAAACCTTGAGACAATGATACAAACAAAGACATAATTACACAATGACGAGGTATAGAATCTTTTATCTTTTGTTCTATATTTGTTGAAAGAAATGGCATTACAAACCTAGCCCCTAAAAGTCTCTTGGGCTATTCCCCCCTTCTCAAAATAAATCTACAATCTCTTTCTTTATACAAAATTTGTCTCAAATAAAAAACCCTTGGATTACCCACAACCTCTGCATACGTTATTGATTTTCAATTAGATATGTTGGCGCTTCGTCTGACTCCCCATTTTCTCTCGGATGCATTTAATATATTTTTTTCATTTTCCACCTGCGTGTGAATATTCAAAAGCTTGACCTCTTCCTTTTTTCTTTGATAGAGGGCGTTTTTATTTGACAGTCGGAACACTTACCCATTGACGTTTGATACATGTGATTGAAACTCCAACTTCGTGTTAATGTTTTATGCCATTATTATAGTTCTTTGCATTTCATAAGATAAGAGCATAATAAGAACAAGATCACTGAGAAATACACATCCACAAGAGACACAACATTTAT
>ML850212.1:18328-32158 GCA_009831015.1 Picea engelmannii
ATGGTAGTGCCTTGTAGTTGATGTGAGTTAATCTTCTAGAGTTCACATGGATTCTTCAATAGCGTGGGTCATGGCAACTTCTGAGTGACCCACCTTCTTCTTTTCCACTGATGATTGCTTCATTTATGATCTCTCCTTTAGCATGTTGCCTCCTACAACCTTTTCTATATCTTCCTCATGTGACATGGAGCAAGGTCAACAAAACAACAAGCAAGAATAATATCCTTCTGATAATATAAAGCAATAGCACGAACAATCATCCTAGTAGCTCCTTTAGAGCTATTACTTATAATTTAGCAAATATTAAAGGTAAGGAATACAATACGAAATGAGGTCAACACTCTCTTAGTGTTGTGACCAAGCATTCTTCAATGGCAATCTGAAACTAACACACGAGGTTTCTCCTAGAGGAGGTGTTAGTCATATCAAACAAAGTCTTCTCACATGTTATCAAGTATAATACTTTATGACGATTGCTATCTCAACTAAAGTCATTAGCTTGTCATGTGTACCTTTGAATCTTGATTAATCAAACCTGGAGCCTTGTCCTCAAGAGTGAGTGCTTGCTTTTCTTCCAAGGCTCCTTCACTCAAGTGACGAGTACTTTCTTCAACCTGTCAATTGTACTAAGACAATATGCTATCTTGACAAAGGGTTAGGTTAGAGGATAAGCTCTATGATCAACTTTTAATCCTTCTAATGATTTGATCATAGCTTCAACATGCAACACTAATCAAGATATTTTCATAACAAATAGATGCATATTAGAATAATCACACCTGGGTTGCATCATTCCTCTGAATGTGTTGGATCTTAAGATCCTTCTGGATCTATGGCAAAAGATCCCTTCTCCTAAAAATACTCTTTAGGGTTTAACCATTAACCATATGTGAGTACATACCTCGGATAACATTTGCAGGTAGTGGCTCCATCTGCTACCAGTGGTAATCATTACCAAAAACTTCAAAAGTGATTGCAACTGGTTCTACGGCTGCAACTGCAACAGGTACTGCAACTGCAACAGGAACTGCAACTGCAACAGGTACTGCAACTGCAACAAGAACTGCAACTGCAACAGGTACTGCAACTGCAACTTAGGGTTTTATGAGGAAACCCTAATTTTCAAACTTCAAATTTTGAAATTCTGATCTAGGGGATAGATGTGCTGGGCTGAGGCGAGTTAGTTGGTGCAGTCGGAATTTCGAAAATCCAACTTTTACCCCTTCAAATCTGATTTGCAGATTTCTGGACTGGTGCTTCTAGTTTTCTGGTACTTCTGGTACTCTGGTTTTCTGGTTTTCTGGTACTTTGTGGAACTAGGGTTTCACTTTCTGGGAGATCTAGCCACTGAAAAGGTGTGCTCTAAGTGCCAAATTGATCCTTGGGGGAGGGTGCAACTTTCTAGGGTGATAGAGAGATGAAAATACTCACTTTTTCAAAACCCTAATTTTGGGGTACGGTAACAATGACGTTTTTCCTCTTGCAGATTGTGCTTTCTTCAGGTTGGCTCTGATACCATGTTAATGTTTTATGCCATTATTATAGTTCTTTGCATTTCATAAGATAAGAGCATAATAAGAACAAGATCACTGAGAAATACACATCCACAAGAGACACAACATTTATCCTGGGAAACCCTCTAGGGGAAGAAAACCCAGCAAAAAACTTCCTTATCATAAATAGCTCATACAATGTTCAAGAGATAACTCAACCAATACAGAAAATGTCCTCCTCAAGAGATGCGCCACCCTTCTTTGTCTCTCACCAACTTGTAATTGCAGCTTGCCTCATAAGATCATGAGAAAGTGAAGTGTGTGTAAGAAGTGAGGGGCTAGCCTATTATTTATATCAATCTGGCACGTGTGAAGAGTCACCATCTGCCAGGGCCGACCTCTCACTCTGGGTAGGTAAACCCACCTTTAATTAATTATGTCCCTTTCATTATAACTACTGGGGCCGACTTCTTATTCTGCACTTTGTAATTGTCCGATGACCAATCCACAAAAGGGGATTTGGTCCTTATACAATTACCGACATGATTAATCCTCAATGGGGATTAATCCAATAACAATAATAATAATAATAATGACATGATTAATCCTCAATGGGGATTTAATCCAATAATAATAATGACATGATTAATCCACAATGGGGATTTAATCCAATAACAAAATAATAAGAATGCTCTTCGCAGTTACATTATTTCAACACTTTGGGCCTTCGGGCTTCGGGGGAAGGGATGTGACGTGGAGTAAATCTATTAATTTATGGGCACTATCCCCTTTTTTCTAGTCCTTTTCCTTCATGCGACCTCGATCTATGACCTGGGGCTAAGCCTCCAGGTGCTTTGCAACTTCGGGTTTCGACTGTCTAGCATGCATCTGATTTCTTTCCACGTGAAATATGGACTGGCGAATTTACTCAAAACCTCATTGATGGTTCATGCCCCCCTACGACAACCAAATGATGGTGATCTATTCATGTTTCGTGACTTTGGACCTCATGATTTTTGACTCCTCGATACTCCGATTCATGAATCCCCAAAGGAGCTCATGACTAACGACTGCATAAATTTCCCAGATCCAATGGCCTGGGATAGTCTCACTTCCTCTGGACAGATCCATGGTCCAGATGGACTTTAGGTTTTGTGACTTTGGAGATTTTATTCCCTCACGAACGAAATTTTTTGAATATGTGAAGTCCGAAGGATTTTGAGGTGTAACCTCCTCTAACCTTTTTGAGATCTGACAGTTTTTTGTGACCCTGATACCTTCCAAAGGGATCTCAACTGTCATTGAGAAAAGTTCAATATCTGTTCCAACATAGGCTCCATCTAGGGATGGTGATTTCCTGTAAATCACCAAGAACAGTAGACGACGTGCCTTCATCCATTGGGCAACCTGAAATCAACCTTGTCAATTGTGAAACCTATCATTTTACCTACGCCTATTCCGAAACCGAAACCGTTTATTCACTGCAATCGAAGAGGTTTTTCACCCATTGAAATGATATACATCTTGCAAACTAAAAATACCCCTTTGTACAGTGTATTCATAGGGATATGGAGTCATAATGCCTTAAACAAAATCATACTAGATGCCAAACTGAATTGGAAACATATTGAAAACCACCGTTGTACTCTAATTCTCAAAGTCAAGCTTATTTATATACATCACCTACTCTAACTGGCATCACTGCTTTGTTCAAGTATAGGAAAATTTCCAAATCAACCAAGCGAATATTTGACTAACAAAATTAATTATGCTTCCATATTTGAGCACAAAAATGACAGGAGCAATTGCAAATTTCAAAACATACCTTGGGAGCAGGTACTTACAGTTTTGAAATTCAGACCTCAAGAAGTCGGAAATAAAAAATTTAATGCCCCATTTTGACTCCATATAAGATACTACTATATCGTATAAGGGAAGAGATACACCACTTTTTCAATTAATCCATACTTCCTCCTGCTAGGCAAGCTGTGTGAAATGCCTTTGCGCACTTTGCCCACTATTGATTTTTTCTTCTTCTGGTGCAAAAATGTCGCACTGAAAATTACTGGTCTGTTTCTCAATAGTTTCTAAATAGGGAAGAGAGATCAGTTGTTTCAGTAACCCATTCTTATATCCTTCATCCTTTGTACAAATATCTTGATAGCTATCATACATAGGCTAATTTCTTTTATGATGTTGTCGATTGCTTTCCTGTTGAACCAAATTTTCTTATTGTTCATCGTCTTCAGAAACAATTTCATCATATTCATCAAACAAAGGAGGACTGCCGTAGGTTTTCGTGTGTTATGAAGAAGAAATCTTCTTTTCTTCCTCTTCTGGATACTCATCATAAACAGGTGGCTCATAGAAAATTCTGGAGCATTGACTTTCTGAAATTTCTTTTTTGTGAGGATCTAGAAAAGATGGCTAAATATCAACAAACTAATTTTCATGAGGATTTAAAATAGAGACCATACCTGAAATCTCAATTACATTTGGATGACTACAATTCTCTTGAAACTCTTTATGAAATGGATTTTTGGAAACATACAATTCTTCATATTTCAAGGCCTTTACTTGATCATGAAACCGATAAGGAAGGTATTTTTCCATAGCAAAATGAATATGTTCTATATCGACAAACAATGATTGTATATGGCCTTCCATGAGTTGTTGTTCTTCATGAAGATCTAGACCAGTGATTTCATCATCATGTTGTACAATTAAACCATTTTCGGCATCATTAATATTAAAAAAACTCATTATGAAAGTATTCCTCTTGAACAACAGAATTAAAAATAGAGTCATATATGAATGAGATTGAAACTAGCTCTTCACCTGAAAAAGCGTTTTCATCCCCATCGCTGCAACAAATCAGGTTTTGATTGGTTTGAACGCCTTCTGACCTTTCCACTTCATATTCATGGATTTTGGTTTGATCTTCTTCTTGAATATTATCACAAGAGCTATCATATTCTGCTTCTTTATCAACAAACTCTTCCTCATGCTGATCATCTTTATCAATTTGAGAAATTTATGATATTTCTTCCTCTTCTTCAAGAAAATTTGTTTGATCTTTTTCTTTTATGAATTCCATATTGAAGAAATCTTGAAAAAGGAGTTCATCTGAATAGATCCTCTTACAATATTTATGAAAAACTATGTGGAAATATTTCAATGAAGGAATGCTGGAATGGGGTAAATATTTATACCAGAGTCTAGCATCTCTTTCCAATGAAAACATAAACAATTTCATGAGGACATCTTCATGATGTACATCCAATTCATCCATGAGCTTGTGAAATTCAAACAAGTGTTGAGCAGGATTTTCATCCACATATCCTCCAAATTTAGGAAGGACATCTTCCCAAATTTTAACGTCTGGAACTATGTTTGGAAAACCATAAACATTTGTAAAGTACAAAGGAGCAAACCTTGCAACAATCTGAGCAATGAACGAATTTGAAATTTTGAAACCAATGGAGTCGCGAGTGAATCATGTAGAGTATTCGAACCAAGGAGTTGCCAGGTGAATGATCACAACCAATTGAATGCCTATCCCTTGTTCACCATCAAGGAATAGATATAAACTTTGTCGTCTCCCAGGGAAGATAACTTCATTTCTCCGTCCCCGGAAACGGTGCCAGAAAATGTTGTCACAAGAGTTGACTCTAGGCTGTAATAGAGCCAAGCCTTAGCATATTTTGAATGAAATAATAATTTGTTGTTTGATCAATCATATGAGGCTTCTAGAACTAGGTCTGAAACAAGCCTTTCAATCATTTATAAATCATAAAAGAAAAGGCATGGCCTCGTTTGTCTAATTTAATTAAAATAAGGAAGATGGATAGAAGATAGGGGATGAAGAAGACTGAAACAAAGAGTTAGGTATCTAGTTCCGATAAGTCTAATCTTTATTCCAAAAGAGGAATGAAAAATAGCTTCAAAAAAAAAACAACCGTGCATATATATAACTTGTAATCTAGGCATAAACAATCAAGTTACAAGTCTTGTTTTGATCACAGCATAAACACAAGAAAATTTGAACCTAATAGGCTACCCAATAAATGACTACAACCGAGGTATTACTGAATTAGAGCCATTACAAGCTGAATATGTAAAATAAGGAAGGAGGAATGAATGTAAACCTTGAGACAATGATACAAAGAAAGACAAAATTACACGGTGACGAGGTATTTAATCTTTTAGCTTTTGTTCTATATCTGCTGAAAGAAATGGCATTACAAACCCATACCCTAAAAGGCTCTTGGGTTGTTCCCCCCTCTCAAAATAAATCTACAATCGCTTTCTTTATACAAAATTTGTCTCAATTAAAAAACCCTTGGATTACCCACAACCTCTGCATACATTATTGATTTTCAATTAGATGTTTTGGCGCTTCGTCTGAATCTTCATTTTCTCCCGGATGCATTTAATATCTTTTTTTCATTTGCCACCTACGTGTGAATATTTAGAAGCTCGACTTCTACCTTTTTTCTTTGACAGAGAGCATTTTTATTTGACAACCGAAACCCTTACCCATCGACATTTGATACATGTGATTGGAACTCCGATTTTGGGCCTTCGGGCTTCGGGGGAAGGGAGGTGACATGGAGTAAAGCTCCGAATTTATGGGTGCTAGCCCCTTTCCTCTAGTCCTGTTCCTTCACACGATATTGAGCTATGACCTGGGGCTAAGCCTCTAGGCGCTTCACAACTTCGGGTTTCAGTTGTCTAACATGGAGCTGATTTCTTTCCATGCAAACTCCGAAATAGAAAAGTTACTCAGAACCTCATCGACGGTTCACTCCCTCCTCCGACAACCAACAGTGGTGATCTCTTCGTGTTTTGCGACTTCGGACCTCAGGATTTTTGACTCCTCGATACTCCGATTCACGAATCCCCGAAGGAAATCATGACTAATGATTGCGTAAATTTCTAGGATCCAACGACCTGGGATAGTCTCAATTCCTCTGGATGGATCCACAGTCCAGATGGAATTCAGGTTTCGTGACTTCGAAGATTTTCTTCCCTTGTGAACGAAAACTTGCAAATATGCGAAGTCTGATGGATTTCAAGGTGTAACCTCCTTGCACCTTTTTGAGATCAAATGGTTGCTCGTGACCCTGATACCTTCCAAAGGGATTTCAACCATCACTAAGAAAAATTCAATATATGTTCCAACACCTCCAGAGGCAATCCAACCCTGACATGATTTGGAGTGGTTTTCCACAACAGTCAAGGGAACATCCTACTCATCTCAGTAGGCAACATTTTTCATAATACTAATAACGTGACAGAGCTCCAGGGTCTCATAAAATGTCTGTAGATTTCTCAATATTATGGTTACCATTAGTTGAATGTGGAGGGGGACTCTCAAATAATTCTCAAACTCTTCGCAAAAATTCTCAATGGAGTGGACCCAAAAAAATTCTCTCCCTACTAGCGACTCTCCACTGGACTCAACACCATTGCAAAACTCATTCAGCCTCACTTAGCTCTCATACCCTCGCATATTCGAAGGAAATCCAGCCAAATTGTTGACAATTTAGCCAATATAGGAGTGGATTTAGAGGGAGCAGATCCTCTATGCACTCCCTCCATCCACAACGAACAACCCATCCTCCAGAACTTCATTGCTTGGCTCTCAACACAGAGGCCCCCCAGATGGGGTGTCAAGAAGGCCCACGTTTCCACCAGAGAGGGAAGCACCTTCCAACGCTGCACCAACCATGTGACCAGTGCATGCATCACCCCCCTCTTAATTTCTTGATGAGTGAAGGATGCATTCAATTCTTCAAGCCCTCTACTAACTGCTCAAGCAAGCGTTCCTCTGCTTCTTCTTCCGGAAGATGGAGGAGTGTTTATGGCCATCACCTCTATGTGTGTGCAATATTCCACTCCAGGTTTCATATTATTTTTCCACTCCTCAACTAGATCAACATGTCTCTTCATTCCCTGTAGCGCAAACATCCAGTTTTCATCCCTCTCTGGCCATCACCTTCTTTGTCTGGTTTCTCTCCAAACCTTCACTTTTTCTCTCTGCCTTGTCCATGCCTTGAATTAGTGGGAATCCAAAGAGAGGCTCTGT
The DNA here is from genome assembly GCA_009831015.1 of Picea engelmannii. Lineage (NCBI taxonomy): Eukaryota > Viridiplantae > Streptophyta > Pinopsida > Pinales > Pinaceae > Picea > Picea engelmannii. Next base: position 25,913 of record ML850212.1, read on the forward strand.
ATGGTACCAAAATAAATCTATTATATCCATCTGGCCTCCACCTTCCCCTACCTCTTTGCCCATCTCCTCGACTTCCTCCTCTGCCCAATCCTCATAGGGCCAGAGTGACCTTCCACCATTGTCCTCATCCTGGGCTTGTCACATGGAGTGGTTTGATCTCAAGGGAAATTCTTTGGTCTTTTCTCCTGGCTCAATACAAGATTTGGCCTCTTCCTCGGAACCAATCCCAACCCACCCAACAAACTCACCTGATCACTACATTCCCATACCACCACCCTCTGTCATGGCTCCTCTGGAAGAAACCCCAACCCACTTGGAAGAACCACTGATCCATCAACATTCATGCTCAGATTGTGCTTCATGTGAAATAATTCACAACTTAGTGGTGATACTGTATGATTTGGTGTTTTCTATCCACAAATATGTGGATGAACTGCACTTCTGGTTGGAACTTCTGGACAAGCGAGGGGAGCAAATTGTATCTATGCTCTCCACTTTTCTCGGTACCCAACACTCTCCAGAACCGACCACCAGTGCATTGACATCCTCAACAACGTTCATGGATCCTGTTATCCAAGCGGTGACAACAAGAAACATGGGACAAAGTGACATATCGATTGCATGAGCGTCGACATATGCATAGGTGTCAGCTTGTATGGCTATTTTTTTCAATCGTTTACATTTCTAGAAGTTTCCTCTTGGGTTGTATGCGATGTCTAACACACTGTTCGCTTTTTGTATGTCAAAGTCTGTATTTTTTTTATTTTCTAGTAGGCCAGACATATCTAGATGAATCAGTTTCCCCATGGGGTGTTTTAGTTCATGTTGTTTAAATTATGGTGTTTTTAGTTTTTGGAAACACGCTGAATTGGTTTCCCTCCAGGGAAATTCAACACACACGCTTATTTGACATTCATGATGCTATTGTAATTTTTTATCTTCGAAGGTAATATATAGACACTAACTTAAAAAAATAAAATATTTCCAAGACTTAATTCAGTGAAAGATTCGCCAAGATTTTAGAACTCAGTGAAAGATTCGCTAAGATTTTACAAGATTATATAATTGACTAAAATATTCGCCAAAAAATTATATATACATATTATATTATTAATAAAATAGCCTTCAATTTTTCCTATCTATCATGGGGATTCACCCATTTATCATATATATAAATTTAGGGGGTGGGGGGGGTCTTAAAATCACCCCTCGCTATGCGAATCAAAGACAAATCTTCTTTTGCAAGTTTTTGTTCGCATACTTCTTTTGCAAAGTCTAAATTAATCCGTGATGGAAGGAAAAGAAATGACATGTTTCATTTACGAGTTATATTAAAACACAATAAGATTGATACACTTGTTGATAGTGGATCACAAGTAAATATTATTTTGGATCAAGTTGTTAAGAATTTGGGATTGGAAACTAGGCCTCATTCGATATTGTATCCTTTGGGATGGATTTGTGATAATGCTCAGGTACAAGTAACTAAGAAATGAAAGTTACATTTTGAGATCACATCCAGTTTCATTGATGAGGTAGAGTTAGACGTTTTTCCACTTGAAATTTGTGGGATGGTTTTGGAAGTCCATACTTGTATGACATGAAGGATATTTTCTACATGGAACAAAACAAGTATCATCTTTTCAAGGATGGGGTTGAGTTCATTATGAGAGTTCATCAGATGAAGATGAATTTGAAAAATTCACTACAAGGCACATGTTAGCTAATGCTAATATCTAGGATACATATTTACAACCTGTTGAACACTCAACACACCCCAAAATCCTTATGGAATTTTATCACTTTTTGGGTACCACTTGTTTTCTTCACTGTCTGAATCGATTTCACTTTGGGAAATGGTTTATATTTGTTTTGTTTTCATCAATATTATCATTGAGTCAGGTTTGTTTGAACTTGTGAAACCTCATGTCTAAAAGAACTTGACACTATAATTAAGAATCAACAGCTAGCACTGCACCTAACGCGCTCAGGTTCGACGTCGGAAAAATTCAAGCAAGTAAAGGGACTACACAGTAACAAAATTCACCGAGCGCATATCCCCATCAGCCTCGGAAAAAGGTGGATTTGGTTGGCGTAAGTTATTCACACGAAGTTTCAAGAGATAGATGATCCCATTTGGCATCGACAAAATACGTGAAGGATAGACATTGACATAATCCGTAAAGAAATCCCTGATAGTCGATGACTGATGCATTTCATCGGGGTCAGGGAAATATAGAAAGGTTAAACCAATCATTTTTGTCTACAACAATCATATCTTCGATTTACAATCCTCGATGCATTTTTTCATCGAGAATTTTTCAAGAGAGTCAATCCGAGAGCACTTTGGTAGGTTTATCGTCGATCACCGATCCTTGATACTTTTCAGTGTCAGCAAGATATGATTCTATTTTAGAACGTATAGCTTATATAAAGTCTCGATTTCGATTAACACAAGCAAATGAAGTCACCGGTCTTGAATGCCACATGTATTTATCATGTAAGGGGATTGTACGGCCTAGTTTCGTCCCGAGTCATATTAAGGTTCCCTGGGTCCTAGTCATGCCTCCTAGTTATCTTTCCCATGTCATCTCTGTACAGAAATATCGATCGACGTCAGATATTTTGCAAGAATATATCAACGAAAAGTGTTTGAAGCACAATCCCAACCTCAAACCACCAATTGGAATAGAAAAATGATGGGATGTTTGCGACATAAGATACTATTGGATTTGGAAATTTAATAGACCAGTTAATGCTTGATCCCAAATTTGTTTCTACCTCATGCACCGATTAAACAAAAAAAAATTGAAATCATCGATAGACCTTGTTACAACCCGCACCCGCGCCGTCAACCCGTGATGAATTTAATTTTAAATATCTTTGAATATCTGGTAGCATACTTAATGAAATTACACTCATAACCCGAATTGAATGGCTGATGCAACAATGTAAGTTCATCCCTGTTTAAATCTCTAGAACGGTTTTGAGCAAATTCATTCTACTCAAAAGTTTGAATTCCAGAGTGTCCAAAGGAGCAAAGCGAGTGTCTTGAGACTGTACTGACCCTAATATTATCAAAAACAGGTTAAACAAGTTGTAGAGGTATGTGTTCAAGTTTGTCAATTCATTGGTCGTAATTTATATATGCATCTAATTTTCTTACACATTCTCTAAACTATGTTCTAGCTGTAGCTAAGATGTTTCCGATAAATCCAACCACCAGACGCTCACTGAGGGAACCCAAGCTAAAATAAGATGAAACAGGTGAAGGATGTTCTCTGGGGACCACGAGATAGTTGTAGTACACTCCCAGGGCGAAACCTATCATTAAAAAATCCACAAAGAAAGATTTTGTCCAACCTTCGTCCTTCGGTGATACAGAAGCAAGCATCAGATCCAAAGTAATTCTCCCACAGTGGGGGGACCTATTCAATAGAATTAGTCAGAGTATATCCCACACAACGACCTGAACATAAGGGCACTCGATGACCAGGTGTTCCCGAACATCCAACGATCATATTTACACATGGTGGCCAGAAAAACCCCATTTTTCCCTTGCATAGAGGTTCTGAAATGGATAATCGACCATACAGACAAACATAAGTGATTGATCAATGATGAGAATGGAGGGTGTGTTAGATTTTTCCTCTCGATGGAAGTCCAGAAATACTACAAGATCAACAACCCAGAGGAGCGTCTAAACACAAACTTTGTGGTGAAGTTCTATGAATTCCATGACACCAGCCGGTTGATGGCCTCATGGTGGAAGGAAGGAAATTTTTTTACCAACCGAAGCAATGGATGGTATGGGATGGTTAACTTGAGGGATCCATACATCTATTTGATGGATGCCATCTGCCAACTGTATGGAGAGAAGGATTGCTCCAAATTTTTGGAAGCATGGATGCCCTTGGCATACATGGTGGCGATTTTTGGAAGCAGCTTCAACTGGGGATCAATAATTTCCACACAATTGAGCATCTGTGTACAACAGGCTCAGACGTTGAAAGAAAGGGGAATAAACCACTTTCTACATGGCCTTGTACCTGCTTGATGTCATCTGCGCAAGGAATGTCTTCGCTGGCATGAATTTAAGTTGGAATATTGGAGAGCTCTTGGTCCACGTTTATTTCATCATACTATGGGAGAATAGGTACAAAAAATATTACACACTCATCTATGATGAATTTATCACCCATATTCATTTTACTATTTTTCAGAAGAAACTCCCAAGACTATCTGCAACAACCAAGAAAATGGTGGCAAAGGTAGGCCATTGGTATTTAGAAAAATATGGGAAAAATATCCTACCCTACACGCTCATGTCCCAAACCAAATTGTTGTGGGAAAAATATGCTATCAGACTATCCTGTAGGGATATAATGCCACATTAGTCAAAAGTGAGCTTTCATACCCTACAATTTCCATGTGGGGTTTTATTTATTAAAGGATACTGCTCAAGCCAAACAAGAAGGGTTGAGCCAACTTGAATTCAGATTCCTCACAGGATGATTCTGCAAGCACGACCCTAATGGCCTGGTCCTCCAACATGCCTCATAGGTATCATCTTATTGGCCATACACTCATGATAAGTTTGAGGATGAAATTTTCATAGAGTGCACCCAGGACTGGGATGAGGTGTTACTGATAATGGCCAACCCAAATATGACCAGGTTCAAGACCATGAGCATGGATGAACAAGTGGAAAAAATAGAACAGTCGGCCCAAGAGGCCCTTAGAGCGAGGGAAGAAATCACAGTGGCAGAGACAACAAAGGCACAGATAAGGGGATTAATTTTTCTAGAAGGGGCAGAGAGAATCATTGATCAATTTCAAAATGACCCCAATCTGATAGAAATGATGAGGATTCACGTTGATGACCCAATCGAAAGCCAAGGGGAACCAAGTGGCCTAGAGACGATGCAACTTGAAGAAATATCCGGGTCATAAAACCCTGAAGTTCCACCACCATGGATCAAATCACCAGGGGAAATTTCAACCCATCCCGAGATAGCGAGGACATCAGGGAGAGAAAGTGTACCAAATCCCTTGTTCGATTTGATAACCATATACGATGATGAGGATATTTCGTAGGTGTCCTTGGTAACTCCAGTGCATATTAAAAAGGAGAAAGAACCTGAGAGAGCATCTACCCGGGTCCCGATGCTCCTGTTCAGAGCCTTCTGCAGAGCGAACAAGAGGTAGAAAGTGCCTTAGACAATGAGCCACTTGACATACCGGGAACCCCAATGGACAACTCGAGGGATGAGCTAGGATCAGGAAGACATGAAGAAGAAATTACAGAACAAGAAATCGACATTTCAATAGTCGATTACCAAGTAAGTACTGAACCTGCCCCTGGTTCCTCATTTTTGGTCGATACCTTACCAGTCGATGAACAACAATCGAAAGTGGAGCCATCAGGACATATAAAACAGGTTCAAGAACCCATCCTAGAACAGATATACACAGTCAAGAGCCTGAGAAATACTCTAACTTGGGGAGAACAACAAATCCCCGAACCTGTTGACGAGGTTGCTGATATACAAGCGATCGCATATGACCGAAAGAGAAAATCCACCATGAAGAGAATCACTAAGAAGATGAATGTTACATTGGAAATTTCGATTCTCATCACCACATAGGAAAAATTGATCAACACAGAGCACACCAAGACATCTGAGCTTATCGGAACAGGGATGGCTATCACAGATGCCACCCTGGATAGAGAAATAAAAGATGAAGTAGAGTTGGCCTCTACGTTAAAGGAGTTGGAGCATCTGTGCCATTCGACGAAATACTATCAGGACTCCACATAAGCCTTGATGTTTTTGAGAAGTGAGTTCCAAGACGCCTGTTCGTGCTCTTTTCGTCAATGTGTGAGCAAAAAGTGAGCACTTACATGCCTAGTTGGGCTCTCCTAGTCATGACAGCTGTAATGCAAAAGGTTAGAAAGAAAACAGTAAAGGTATTAACAAGAATTAAACAAGAACTAAATAACAACATGAGCATAAAAACAAAAACTAAAAACAAGTGACAATGGAACAAGTTCACCAATAGATAGGCTGATCTGATTAGTGAAATCCAGAGGTACACAAAAGGGAAAGGGGACTTGGGTCCCTTCCTTCTCCAATGGAAGGCTCTTGAGGCCCTCAAATAGATGCTTTCCTTACAAATGAAAGGTGAAAATATGAGTGAAAGAACTCAACACTTCTCCACTCTAATGAGAGATGGAGAGCTTAT
>ML850213.1:0-10670 GCA_009831015.1 Picea engelmannii
ATTTCCAATGAAATTTTTCCCACGTCATTTGGATTCTCTATGAAGAATTTATGACTGTTTTACCCGGAACACTTGTTTATTGACTAGCTTCAGGACTGGTCACAAACTCTATCTTCCACAAAGTGTATCTCCATAATTATAGTGAATCAAGAGCTGAAATTTTTACCAGAGGTACCTTGATATGTCTTCTCAATAGCATAGCAATTTCACCATCTGAATCGTTCTAGAAAAAAATTTATAGAAAAAATGGTAAGATGACCTGAAAATAACATACCTTAGAACACATCACCAAAATACTTCATCCTCCCTTGAAATCCGGCCTTCTTTACTTATTATTTCCTCTTAAATTCAACTTGTATCAAAATGAATGTATAATTATGTTTATTTATACCATTTATGTCACTTCATTTTAACATTAGGGTTGACCTGACACTTTCTTATTCTGTAATTCTTTTCTTTAATTATCTTCAGGGCCTGCATGTACTTCCTTCTTCAATTCACTTTGTCATCTTCAAAAATTCATTTCTCCTCAACCATGAGGATCCACGTGACGTACCACATACCACCAGAAACAACATGATGTATACTATCCATTCATGGGTGTTGTATATTCATGTGCATTTTCCTTCATGTCCAAATACCTTTATCAATCTTGTGGTCTAAAACCCATGACTAGGGTTGACATCAATGACAACAACCAATATTCCAACAAAATTGTTTGTTGATTTATCCCAACCATTCACCATTTGACGCATTTAGCGAACCTGAAGCCAAAAAGTATGAGTGAGTATCAAACTACTACAAAAAAATCAACAAGAATACAACCAACAATACTTTAAAACTAATCTATAAGATAGTAATAAAAAGGAAAAAAGAAAGTATAAAGTTTTTAAAACAATGTGAAAACAATAGCCTATTTAGATTTTTGACAAAATCTTCAAAAAAAATGTAACAATTTTCTTCTAAGTTGTATGTATCATTCTTGTTATTGTATGATGAGTTGGCCACTGCTATAACAACTTCAAGTTGTATGAAATTATGGTCTATCAAATCATACTTGTACATGTGTTTCCCCTTTATTCGATTGTACCAACAAAGTTGAACCTCAACTCCTTATGGCCTATCCAAAATATCAATGTCATTGTGGTAATCAAATACCCTATTACCATCCTTCTTTCTTATTCTTTGAACTCTTCCAATGTACCAAATCCCAGAAGAAACACCCAGTTTTGTACTTTGGGAAACACCTTTTCTTGTAGCATTTTCAATGGAAGGTATAGACTCGCTCTCAAACAATAATTCACAATCCGAGCCAATTCCAAAACCAATTGAAACACCCTTTTTTGGAGCCCTCTCATCTCGTCTAAAGTAGACCCCATTTCTCACTTTATCTTTGGATAATGTCGGGTTTCCATTTAACTGACTAACCAAACAATATTTATACATATCCTTACCATCAATATCCACCACTGGTTTGATATTATGTTTACATTCTCATCAATGGAATCTAAAATTTCATCCAACTCATGTCTCCACTCACTTTCCATTATTTTCTATTCATTATCATCGAGTACCATTGAGGGAAAAGGTTGGAGTATAGAGTTGGAATGACCTGGTATTGAATCATCAAATAATTCATCCACAAATTGGAGTGTTGAAATTTTTTTATCCTTTGTCCATGGTTTAAACCAATAAGAAAATTCTATGTCTCCCTTTGGTTGCATGCCAAGATTTGATAAAATTCCATGTGCATCCTCCAATCCTATCTTAAGAGCTTCTATAATTTTTTCATCTGTAGAAATTGAATCATATTATGACAAAACATCAATATCCCTTCTCACTTGTTGGTGCAATGTATTCCAGATGCCCATTTGTTTCTTATGAGATTTTTTGAAATGAATCCCTTGTGGATTCGATTCTTCTTCAACAACTCTATTAAGGGTTCCAATGGGACGAAGTAAGTATGTGAAATCATAGGCCCTCTCTACTCCAACCATCCCACCAACTTTTCTAAAGAATCTATCACATACATCTGACCCAGTTAGGTGCAATACACATGGCAAGTTGGAGTATTAATCCCTAAACAATCTCATCAACAAAACTACAAAGTGGCAAGAAATTTTCACATCTTGATATGACTCTCTGTTGATTAAATTTATGCTGACATTAGTATGATATTCTTTTCATACCCAACATAACCATAATGTAAAAAAATGATGAACTCTTGAAGCATTTCGTACTCTTTCCCAAAGAGTCAAGCTATAAGACAAACAAATATCAATATAATCAACAAAAATTGTTAGATAGGTCTATGTACCTAATGTCCTCTCTTTCAAACCACATGTACCTCTCATATCCTTCAAACACCTCTGAACATGCCTTGAATCAATGTGTTGTGTTGAACCCCAATTTTGTCGATCAATCCTCTCTATATCTTCAATTTTAATTTTTAAGCTTGTTATCATTCACTTTAAAAGTGTTATAAACCATTTTGACATGGTTAAAATTAACCACCTCTTATCCAATTCTCAAATCTCGTCTACCGCTAAACAAAGGATTCACTAACTTTTTGCCATTGTGGATGTAATCTTGGTCATGAATTCTTGTTACTTTGAAACCATCACACAACCCAGTTAACTTGCATCCTTCCCAATGAATTTTGTATCTAATGCATGTAGTTGAAGAATAGTCCTTCAACATAAGTTGTTTTATTCTACTATCTCCATCCGAGGAATGACCAATAATAGGTGCCAACAAAATTTCAATGTGTTTCTTCCATAGGTCTTCTATTTTTTCCCATTGTTGATGAACAAAATTTGCATTGAACCTATTTCATGTTGGATGAACAACCATAACCAAACACTGAAGCTTGTCATGTAAAGGGTTTGCAATAACAACACGTGCATAATGCCCAATCACACAATTCTTGAGTGTTTGTAACAATCTCTTATCCTGCAAAGCCCTCACCAAATTTCACCAAGAAATGTGATTGGCACTTATGTTCTTCTTTCTTACCATAAAATTCCACCAATGTATCACTTTTTTCTCCCCCCCTGACATATTTTTTCACAACTGTTTCATCTTCAACAAGCAATACATGAATTGGGCCCTCTATATCGTGTTTGGATTTATATGAAGCATAAACTTGTCTAGATGTGATTTTCACCTTAGTTTCTGTACCAAGAAAGTAGGTAACCATATAGTAATACTTTCTCTTTATGGAGATGACCTTATTCTCACTAGTAATGACCCAAAATTTTAAACCATGTGAAATCTACCCTTAAGAAGAAATTTGAAATCATAGACTTAGGTTATTTTCATTATTTCCCAAGCTTCCAAGTATTGCAAACCAAGGAAGGAATTTACCTTTCCCGATATAAGTATGCATGAGACCTTATTCATTGATTTCACATGGAATATTGTAAACCAAACCCTTCTCCCTTCCAGTTTGGAGTCAAAATTGTTTCCACCTATATTACACCCAAAGTAGATGCCACTTTGTACCATAATTTAGTTAGTATCCTTTTATATTTGAATCATACCCATCCTGATATTTCATTTTTTGTTGGTCTTGTTGCCTTGTATATGAAAACACCCCATGAGAGCCATTGGAAAGCAACAAAAATGATACTTCGGTATATCCAAGTACAATGTCTAGTTTTGAAACTTTGGAAATACTGAACTTTATATTATCTATGTTTAAATTATTTTCATAGATATGTTTTTTACTATGCCTTATTCACATCATGAGGTAGACATGCTATGGTGATTTTGAATACTTATGAGAATTGTTATTTTACAGCTAATAAAAGAATCAAGATTGACTTGGCATGAACACCTAAATGGGATTTGATACCACAACATGGGTTTTTTTTATGCCTAGTTACCCATGTCTCTCTTCCTACCCACCTTACAATAACTTTAACCTTAACTCTTTTGTGATATTGGTGTTGAGCCTAGTGTATTGTTTAATAGGAGACATGAGCAATGGATGTAACCATCTCTTAGATCTAGGAAAACATTGTTGGATTACTGATAAGGGGGTTGAATCAGTAATAGAGCAATTTAATCCTTTTAACCATATAATGCAAGTGTTATATCAATGTAGAATTATCATCCAATAATTGCAGAGTAAATAAACAATGAAAAAATGAGCAATCATACACATACATAGTACACCAGTGTTTTTACGTGGAAACCCAAAGCGGGAGAAAACCACGGAAATAATTTTCTTATATGTATTGAAGAATTACATTCATTGGAAGAAGCAACTTCCTTTGTTTTCCATCTGCAACTGGAAGGAGGCTACAACCTAAGGGAAGCTCCAACTCCCCAATTCTCTGGCTACAACTAGAAGGAGGCTACAACCCCCTATGTTCTCTGGCTACAACTGGAAGGTGTCTACAACCACCTGTCCTTGCTTCGTCCAACCGCCCTGACATATAAATGCCAAATGTAGAAAACCTGTCACTATAGTTGAATCAACCACTTCCACTGTCAACCTGTACCAATAACCTATACCTATACCAATCAATCTGGACCAAAAAACTTGTACCAATAACCTGAACCAACATGTACCATGCATCAAACTTGAATCATCAAGATGTATGAACATCATCAACTATACACCTCATGTATGTACCAACTCATCAACTATTTGTCTCAACCATGTACCCAACATGTACCTCAACCATATACCAAAGACATACACCAATATAACCATCAAACATTATCTAACAATTCATCACTCTATCCATAAACTAAATACCATAAACCCTTACATCAAACCATGTACCACAACCTCGCTATTATGTATCCTCAAGCTAAACCAACAACTTCAGCAACACATCACAACCAAAAGACGAATACCCATATGCCAAATACCAGCAACAAAATACCAATTGTATCCCTCAACAAATCTGATATATGCGGCAATACTGAACATCCAATACCATCTCAAGAACTAAAACCTATCTCACAAGACATACCTCAAACAAGATGTGCCATATCTCTCATAAATATACCCTAGCCATGTTGTTGTTGCAATTTTTCTGCCGCACTTTTCCTGCCGCGATTTTTCTATCGCACTTTTTCTGCCGCAATTTTTTTGTCGCACATTTTCTACCGCATTTTTTATGCCGCACTTTTCCTACTGCACTTTTTCTGCCACACTTTTCCTGCCACACTTTTTCTATTGCGATTTTTCTATCGCACTTTTTTGTCGCAATTTTTTTGTTGCACTTTTTCTACCACACTTTTTTTGCCTCAGTTTTCCTGCCACACTTTTTCTGGCGCACTTTTCCTATCGCACTATTCCTGCCACACTTTTCTCTATCAATAATACTTGCCCAAATAACCTTTCACAAATTAGATATTCAATGATATTCAATAGGTTCAAGTGTGTGATTAAATGAGAGAGCCTTGACTCTTATTTATACTTTCATGTAGCATCCCACTTTCCTTATTTTAGGGAGTTCTCCATTAACTTTATTTTTTAAATAATTTATTTTGCAAACACTTTGACTTCTTTGACCTTTTGGGGCTTCTAGATGACTCATGAGGGTTCTCCAACTTCACATGACCATAAATCTCTAACCCTGAGGAGTTATGTGATTTTCCAAATACCACCGGAAATGGAATGACATGTATTATCCATCCATCTGGGGCTGCTCCCCCTAATTGAACTTTCCTTGGGATAATCCCCCTAACTGAACTCTTCCTAAAACTGATCTCCCAACCCGAACTATCCTCTTTATGGTGCTTCGTCATGTAAATCTAAGACATATAAGATAAGAATTCAAAAGCATTCATTTTGGAGTAGAAATTACTCTAAGTCTATGGTGAAGATACTCAAAGGCTTCCCGTGGAAGCGGTTTTGTAAAGATGTCTTCCACTTATTCTTTTGTGCCCACATATTCAACTCTCGTGTTCTTCTCTACAACTTGTTCCTATAAAAAGTGATACTTTATTGGAATGTGCTTTGTCTTGGAGTGCATCACCAGGTTATTTGAGATATTGATGGCACTTTTATTATCACAATAGATAGGAATGGGCTCATCATACTCAACCTGTATATCTGTCAGATTTTGTTTCATCCATAGAACCTATGTACAACATGTTACTACTACAATACTGCCTCGACTATAGATAAGGATATTGATCATTATTTCTTTCTTAACCATGATACTAAACACTCACCCAAGTAGAACATCGCTCCACTGGTGCTTCGTTGGTCATAAATGCAACCTGCCTAATATGCATATCTGTAGACAATAATTGATAGATCATTTCTTTTTGGATACCATAATCCAAACTCTTCTATGCCTTTGAGATATCTGAAAATACTCTACACTGTTAATACATGTGATTCCTTTGGTGTTGCTTGAAATCGTGCCACCTATCCAACTGCCTACAATAAATCTAGTCTAGATGTTGTCACATATAGTAATCTACCAATCATTGACATGTATTGCCTATGGTCTATAAACTTTGAATCATCATATTTTCTCAACTTGCAACTGGTTTTCATAGGAGTGGTAACTGGTTTGCAATATTCCATTACGAACCTCTTTAGCATTTCTCTGATATACTTAGTTTGAGAAATAAAAATTCCTTGGTTGCTTTGACGTATCTGAAGACCCAAAAAGAAGGATAGTTCTCCAAGTAATGACATTTCAAATTCATTATGCATATCCTTTGCAAATTTTTATCTTAACCTGTCATCAATACTTCCAAAAATAATATCATCAACATAAACTTCAATTAATAAAATACTATCTTGAGTTACCTTGATGTAGAGGTTGTTGTCTGCACTTCCTTTTATGAACCCTGTATGTTGTAGATATTTATCCCCTCTAGATTACCATGCTCTAGGAGCATGTTTTAGACCATACAAGGCCTTCTTCAATTTACACACATAATCTGCATTCTCTGACAACTGAAATCCTTTTGGTTGTTCAATATAGACTTATTATTCAAGTTCTTCGTTCAAAAAAGATGGTTTCACGTCCATCTGATACACTTTAATATTCTTGGAGCATGCATATGCTAGGAGCAACAAGATTGTTTCCATTCTAGCAACTAGACAAAATATCTCTTCAAAGTCAATTCCTTCAACCTGTGTGTATCCTTTACATACCAATCTAGATTTTTTCCTTGTAACCTGCCCATCTTCATTCAATTTATTTCTGAATACCCATTTTGTGCCAATCACATTCTTATTCTTTGGTCTTGGAACCAATTCTCAAGTGTTATTCTTCTCTATTTGATCCAATTCTTCATCCATGTCCTTATTCCAAAATTCATCCTTGTTGGCCTCTTCAAAACTTTTTGGTTCAATCATAGATGAGATTGCTAGGTGCGTTTTTTCTGGTGAACGGATTCTTCTTCTAGTCTCAATCCTGCATCTTTGTTTACGATAATCCAATCTGAAGGATGATTCCTTTGTATTCATTTGTTAGGTGTATTTGGAGGCACTTGCTAAACTTTCTTATCTACTTTTGTCTGATCCTCTTCATCTTCCCCTTCTACTTCTACTTCATCTTCTACTTCTTCTTTGTAAAGTTGCTCCATTGATTCATTTTCTTCTTCCTTCAATTCGTGTCCACATGTTTCATCAATTGTTACATTGATGCTTTCCACAACTTTGTTCAACCTCAAATTGTAACACTTGTATGCTTTCTTTGTACTTGAGTAACCAACAAGTACTCCTTTGTCCACACAAGAGTCAAACTTTCCCATTTTTCCATCTTCTCTTTTGATGTATCATTTTCTTCCAAATACTCTGAAGTGCTTCACATTTGTTGGTCTTCCTTTCCATAGATCGTAGGGAGTTTTGTCAGTGTTTTTTCTAAGCATTACTCTGTTTTGAATGTGAACCATTGTATGCACTGCATGTGTCCAAAAAATATATGTCAATTGGGAATCCATTAGCATTGTTCATGCCATTTCCTGTGTAATTATCATCCATTATGATAATGTTCCTTTGTCTCTGAACCACTCTTTGAACCAATCTATGAATCCATGCTCTCGTCCATACTATCCAAGACTCTACTTGCACAACTGTCCATAATAATGAGCCATTTAACACTATACTATCATGAAGTCTTGATTAATCCATCAAATTTTACTTCTGCTAACTGAATGCTCTGGATCTGTCTTCTCAAACTCTGCAAGATGCTTGAATGATGGTTCTTTGGTCTATCACAGTTATCGCATAGACTCCCCCTATATAATATTCATATTACCTAAGAGTATCTAAGCCAGATGGATCAAAACAATTCCTTCTCTAATGTGTATTCATCATCATCTTCATTGGTAGATTCATCATCTCTCTGAGCTCTGAATTCTTTATTTCTGTCCGTGGATTCATCTTTCACTACAATGCCTGAAATTACAATCTCTTGAACATGCTCCTTATTTACTTGTCCTTCTTTTCTTTCAGTTATTTTCCAAACCTTTATGTATCTGACATATTTATTTTTCTCTATATAATTTTCTTCATCTCATTTTATTGCCAATCTTGTGATCTCTGGGACCTGGTCTTTGTTCACATGTTCTTCGTGTTTTCTTATCCACACTTTCTTACATATGATATCAATGTTCTCTTTCATGGAAGTATCAATCATGCTTCTACAATCACTAGCTATGTGTCCATAGTTATGACATTTGTAACATTCAATGTTACGTGGGGCCACATAGTCATTTATTGCTTGACCATTTATTTTATAATCCTTGCAATTTGCAACCTTATGTCCAAAGTTAGTACAATAAAAAGAATGACCATAAAATAAATTTGCATACCTGGGAGTGAATAATCTTCTTTGTGGCATAGTCCTTCTGAATTTTTTCCTTGACTGATCATGATCATGATTGAAGCTTCTTTGTGGCTTGAACATGGATGGTCTTCTTGAAGATGTATCTTCAATATTTTTATTAGATTCTAGTTGACCATGATTCCTTCTTTTTAGTACTTCTACAAAACTCTTTCTATTTTCTTCATTCTTTTTTTCTAGCAACCTAGAGTGCTTCTCTTCATTCTCTATAATTGTTGTGGATTTTTCTGTCTCTTCAACGTTATTGTTGAGCTTGACGATTTTACTTCTCAATGTAACAACTTCTTCTTCAAGCTTCTCAACCTCTTCTTCTTTCTTCATTATCTAAGACTTCATGACTTCTTCAGTTCTTTTCGCTTCTTCAAGCTGAATTTTTAATGTGATTATTTATTTTTCAAGTCATCTCTCTTCTTGACCAAACTCAACCTCAAGATGGTTTACATCGTTAGTTCTTTCCTTAAGATGATCTGTCAATATCTTCTCTCTCATTTCTACTTATTCCTTCTGTGCTTCTATGTTGGCTTTCAAATATTGCTTTTGATATTCAAGATTTTCTTCGATATTTCTGGCTTCTTCTTGTTGAGTTCTTAAGTTATCGATGATATGTTGGGCTTCTTCAAAAATATGAACACTTTCCTTTTGTTTCGTCATTTTTTTCTTGAGTGAGTTGTTTTCTTCTCTTAGTTCATCTAAAGAACTAATCAATACTCTGGTGATTATGTACTCTTCATCTTCTGAATATGTTTTACATGGTGAACATAAATCTTCTTGATATGTATATGCATCTTCTTTGGCATTTTCTGAATATGCGATTGGTGAATAATATATGTCATGTAGCTTATCCGAAATTTCTTTGGTTGATGAACATTTACCAACCTTTTCTCTTATAGGATTAGGTAATCCTTCCTAGATGAAATCCATTGTTATTTTGTTATTCTTCTTCAATTCCTTCTTGGCTACAGTCTTTTCCCTTTTTGAACTATCATATCCTGTAACAACTGATAGCCAAATATAATTTCCTTGTGCCTGTAAAAATAATTCCATCCTTCTGCTCCACATCTCATACTTAAAACCATTCTGACCATTAAACATGTCTACTCCATTCTCAGAATAATCCATGATATCCTTCCAGTGGTTAAACTTTTTCCTGAAGGAACCGACTTTGATTCCAATTGTTGGATTACTGAGAGGGGGGGTGAATTAGTAATAGAGAAATTTAATCCTTTTTAACCATATAATGCAAGTGTTATATCAGTGTATCATTATCATCCAATAATTGCAGAGTAAATAAACAATGAAAAAATGAGCAATCATACACATACACAGTACACCAATGTTTTTACATGGAAACCCAAAGCGGGAGAAAACCACATAATTCTTTTTTTTATGTGTCTTGAAGAATTACATTCATTGGAAGCACAAACTTCCTTTTTTTTTCCAGCTACAACTAGAAGGAGGCTCCAACCCCCTAGTTTCTCAAGCTACAACCTGAGGGAAGTTCCAACTCCCTAATTCTTTGGCTAAAACCAAAAGGAGGCTACAACCCCCTAAGTTCTTCGGATACAATCAGAAGGTGGCTACAACCACCTGTCCTTGACCCATCCAACCACCATGACGTATAAATGACAAAATTAGACAAACTTTCACTGCCACTGAATCAACCACTGCCATTGTCAACCTATCATTGTCAAGTTGTACCAATAACATGTAACAACTTGTACCAATCAACCTGCACCAAACAACTTGTACCAATAACCTGAACCAACATGTACCATGCATCAACCTTGACCCATCAATATGTACCAACATCATCAACTATACACCTCATGTATGTGC
>ML850213.1:29500-42927 GCA_009831015.1 Picea engelmannii
AATGTACCTACCTTCTCTCCTTTTGCTATCACCAATGATCCTTTGATGACCTTCCACATCTTACATGTAAATATGGATACCAACCTTCACTTGCCAACTGCCCTGTTGAAATTAGATTTTTCCTTAAATATGGAACATGTCTTGCCTCTTTCAACAACCATTGGTTTCCATTGCGTTGCTTTATTTTTACCTTTCCCATTCCAATAATTTTGCATGGTGCATCATCACCCAAATGAACCTGTCCAAAATCACCTTGAACATAATCTAGAAAATGTTTCCTATGGGATGTGGAATGAAATGAAGCCCCTGAATATACTACCCAAGACTCATAAATGCTATCTACAAAAAGAATCAAAGCATCTTGTAACACATCACCTATTACATTTGCTTCCTGATTTCTCTCCCGTTGTCCATCTCTTTATTTCTTTGGACCTCTGCAGTCTTTCTTCAGATGTCCTTTCTTCCCACAATTATAGCACTCTATCTTTCCAAGTCTAGATTTGGATCTGCCCTTCCTACAATTCTCGCGGTTCCCTGGGCCCTTTCCTCTATCCTTTTGTCTTCCCCTGTTCTCCATGTTCAATGCATTACCTAATGTCTCACCTGTGCTTTTCCGTCACATTTCATCACTAAGGATAACACCAACAACATCATCAAATTTTAAAGTATTTGAACCAGAGACAAAGTTACTTACAACCATGACCAAGTCGTTCCAACTTTCTGGCAATGAGCACAAGATTAGAAGATCCCTAACCTCATCATCAAAGTTCACTTTTATAGAAATTAGTTGATTAGTAACCTTATTAAATTCATTTAAATGATCTGCAACAAACCCACCTTCTGACATCTTCATATTAAATAATATCTTCATTAGAAATACCTTATTAGACACCGAGGTTTTTTCATACAGTTTAGCCAATGCGTCCATCAGATCCTTCGTTGTATTTTCTTTCGAAATATTGAAAGCCACTGATGCTACCAAGCTCAACTGTATCGTTCCTAGATCCTTTCTGTCAAGAATCTCCCATTCTTCGTCCTTCATGGCCATCAACTTCTTTTCTACTCCTCCCAATGGTAGGAATAGATCCTTCTGATATAAATAATCTTCCATCTACATCTTCCATAACTGGTAGTTTTGGCCGTTAAATTTCTTGACCCTAAACTTTCCATCTTCCGACATTGCTCCCACTCGAACTAGGAACCCTCTTTTCCTACGAGTTACCTTTCCCTTTGATACCAATTGTTAGAAAAATAGGACTATGGAGAAATAAAATAAAACAAATATGGAAACAAAACACAAAATATACACAATACAATAGAGACACAAATTTACGTGGTTCACCCATTGTGGGCTACGTCCACCAGAGAAATTGTCAGGTCCTTCCTTTATTATTATCCAACAAAATGAAGGGATACAGCCTACAGCAAAACCCATTGTAAATTACTCTTCTTTCTCTCATACTATCCTCTCTCAGAATACAATACTCACCATAATGCATAACCACAATACATTTCCCTCATAACAGAGGGTTTCCTTCTAGGGAAAAAAACCCTAACATAATTTCTACCGTTAGATCTGTGACCTTATAATGAATGGTCCATATTTACTATGAAATTACAATATACTTTTACAAGGCAATTTTTCCTTTGAGGGCTTTGCCCTCGAACCCCCCAGAGGGGGTACCCCCCCTCTACACTTCCTCACGTGGAAGAGTGTACATACTTCTGGGGTGTAAAGTATTCATGGGGTATAAACACTGCTGAAAGAAAGGACCTATGAATCAGGAAGATAATCAGGCTCCACAACCAACACTACGCAACACTGAATTTCAATTTGTATAGTGCCTTGGTTGGTATCTGCCCCATCACCAACTGTATCTATGCCAGATCTTTCAAGGTTGTCTGGCCCACAATCTCATCTATGCACAACATGATGGGTGTAAAGTGGAAGGTTGGTCTCGCTTGTGCTATTGTTTGGATCATATCTTGTTCACTTAATGCAACCTTGGCTCCTGCTGCTAATGTTGCAGAGAATGGATTTGTTCCTCTACCCGCCCTCTATGCTTCTCTGATTTACACTAGGCCCTGCCTCATGTCAGGGATCTCATCCTGAATTTGGTCCCTTTCATGTTGGGCGTCTTCAAACTCTTCAAATTCTCGGTCGTGGACTCTTTCGGCCACAAGGTCCATGTCATCCTCAGTGATTGTATATTCTGGAGATGTCTTGTGCACCTTGGCCTTCTTGTACACACCCCCATTGTGTATGATTGGCCTCTTGGTCTGACATTTTTCCTATTGGGTAGCACTTGATGTGGTTCCTTGTGCTATCTCATCCCCTTTTTCTTGTTCTTTCGATGCCTGGGTGGTTTTCTTTTTCCCAGCCTGCATACCTTTATTTTCCACACCCCCTTTATTTTTTTCTTCTGGATTTTGAATTGGATTTGGATTCTTGGGTGCATCTTTATCTCTGAAAGGTGTCTATTCTTGCCCTGCATCAACCTCCTTATCTGTGGGCATCTCTTGATTCAAATCTGGAACTCTCGAGTCATCTTTCCAGTCCTTGATGGCCATCTTTCAATCCTCAATGAATAGGTTTAATAAGTACGAGACCCAGCTAAGCATAGTGCCCTCTGTGCACTGTGCTACAGCCACGACGACCCCGACATGAAATCCCTCCTAGAGGTACTTCCTGAGAAACTTGCACGCCATGATTTTGGTGGCCAATCTTGTCTTTGTGTCACTGATTCTCTTAATGATGATTCTGCGTGCCCCTCTCTTTGTGCCATATGTCTTCTTCATCTCCTCCGCCAATGCCTTCTCCTTTTTCTTTTCCTCGAGGTACTGCATGGGATTCTCCCCCCGAGATGGCAGCCCTGTAATAAAATAAATGAGCTCTACGTCTATCGAGATAGGCTCTTCCACCAATAGGCACCCTCCGTGGGAAACTTCCATCAGCTGCTTAACGCAGTTGTTTACGTCGTGACCCCTTCCAAAATGTGGGATATTTTTGGTTTGATATCTTTGATTTATACCTTTAATGTGATAGACTCAGGTTCAAGTCTACTAGGGTTCCAATAAAGCCTCTAAAACTCTCGTCCCTACTGGTAAACTAGAAGGCAATGCAATGCACAAAGTGCACCTCATAGTCTCACCGGAGATAGTCTTAATGGGTGACTACAATACTCAAGTGTTTGCAGTCCAAGATTGAATGGGGATGTGAGAAGTGTGCCCTAAGAGTTCTATTTAACTTATTAAAGCAATATGCTATCATTCCCAATTATGCATGTGAGGTAATCAACTCATTAGCTCATTCATTCATCATGCTAACATATACTTATAAAAAGTAAAAGAGACACAAGCATTCAATCACATAACACAAGTTTTACCATGGTTCACCCCCTCTTGGGCTACATCCACAAAGATGTGGCTCTGAATCTCTTCTATTATGGCAGTTCCAAAACTATAGCATCGTGCACTTTAAAACTCATCCTCAGTCGGGTCGAGATATATTACAAGGTAGACTAGATCACACCAGGATCCTCAACCTGTGATCTAACCCTTGATATCTACCCTTATGACTCTCTACAACTCAACAACTTACCAAATTAGGTCCTATGACTGAAGTATTACAACTAGTTATCAAAACATGACTCCTTCCTCTTGTCATCTCTTCAGACTCTCTAAGCCTACCCTTGAGTATTCTTCTATCATGGACAACTACCTCTCCTCTAGACCTCCTAGGTATCTATATATATGCGTTTATGGCTCATAAACCATTACAATGTATTACAAAAACCCTAACTCTAACGTCGTTAGGTCTTCCATGCATGTGTGTGTTTCTCTCCCTTCCAACTGTCGCTTTCCTTGTGCATGCCTTTCTTCCCAAAATAACCTCTCTTTATGATTTGGACTTCTTCCAACGGGCCCTCAACATTGACATGTGGCTCTTCCTGAGCCACCTAACCCTTGTGTGCTTTGTCGATCTCCCTTGTGATCGCTTGGAACTTCTCCATAAGATTTTTTTCTTGTGTTTGGGCCTGTACAGTCTTCTCCTTGAGTGGATCCAATATTTGCACTGCAATTTCGTCGTTGAATATCCTTGCACATTCTACTTGGGTTTGTGCCATATATGTTTTGTCTTCCTCTTCCTATGAAATGACCTATGTTTCTCGCTCCTGGAGAGGTTCCATTTTAGCCTGGTGTTCCTTTTTCTGCATCTGTGCAGTTATGAGTTCTACCTGCAGTTTCTTTATGTCTTGCGCCCCTTTGATGCGCTCTGTGATCGACATTGTCTTATGCCTCTGCTTGAGGTTTTGAATAGCTGCACTTATTATGTCTCCTTCCTGGTCCCACTGCTGGACCTGTTGATCCTCTTCCAACTTCGTCCAGAGATGCATTACTTTCTCAAACAAGTCATCCATCATGTGGACTTGCCATTCTATATCTTGTATCTTCTCTATTGCCTCTTGTTTCCTTTTCTCCCTCACCTCTAGTGGAGTGGTAGGTGTGAGTTGCTCCCAAAGATTCTTGATCTCCTGTTGGTATTGATCGATTGTCTACACAATCTGATCAATCTTATATGTCATCATGAGTTTAGTCGTCTGCACTTTCTTTGGTATTCTCTCGTAGGCTACAACCACTTTCTGTTATGTTCCCTTCACGTGTTCCTTCTCATCTTTTGTATCAATCTTGGCCTGCTCAAGTACCAATTCCAACTAGTCTTGATCATCCTTTGTCTGCTGCAATTACGATGTCTTAATGCATGTGAGAGACTGTACCTCATGTGTAATGTTGACTTGCATTTTATATAGTGGCTTGGTTGGTATCCACGACAATACCAATTGAAATTGAGCCAAGTCCTTTAAGGGTGTCTGCCCCACGATTTTTTCCATGTGCAACATGTTGGGTGTGACGTGAAACGTTGAGCTCGGTTGTGTGGTCATCTGGATCTTGTCCTACTCATTTGATCCAACTTCACCTCCTATATGTGACATTGATAGGCTCATTTCTACATTGTTATCGGCTGCCTACACTTCCCTAATCTTTCTGAGGAGTTGTCGCATGTATGCTAGCTCTTCTTCAAGTTTGTCCCTTTGGCATGAAATGTTCTCAAAATCTCCAAATGTGCGATACTGGACTATTTGGGCCACCATGTCTGCATGATCCTTCATGATCATGTATTCTGGAGGCATTTTATGTGCCTTCATTTTCTTGCTCGCACCCCCCATCTAGGTGGTTGGCCACTTAGTCTGGCCTTGCCCTTGTGGAGTAGCACTTGATGTAGTTCCCTATGCTACCTCAACCTGTTTCTGTTGTACCTATGGCACCTGTGTATTGTTATTCTTCCCTGTCTAGACTCCTGTCTTGGATGTCCCCCCTTTCTTCTGTTGTGGCTTGTTCTATCCTGTCCTTGGTTTCTTGGGAACTGTTACTTCCTCGGGCTATGTCTGTTCCTTCCCTACCTCCTCAACATGTGTATGTTTTTGTCTTACCTCCTCCTCCTCTATCTCTACAGGTATTTCTCAAGTGAGGACTTGAGTCCTCCATTCGTCTTCCCAATCCTTAATGGCCATTTGTATGTACCCCTCTATGATCTAGTAACGCAGTTGTATCCATTGATTGTTGGGGTCCTTCCATGCCTAGAACCACATCACATGTTCAGTGGCTTTGAAGTTGGCTATGCCCTGATACCGTGCAACAGCTTCCAGTGTTATCCTCCAAGTGTTGGTGATTGGGTCATGTAGGTCATGAAGATATCCTTCAAATATAGTTACATTCACTCTCTTGTTCTTGGCATCCAAAGTGACTCCAAGAGATAAGTATCGCGCTCCATGGAAGGGTTTGGATCTCATGGAAAAAAATGAGTACTTTGGCTCCTTCCATCCCATAATGGCTATTAGGATGAGTAGCCATGAATAATGAAATTGTTTCCCCAGATCCTGCACACCCTTGCAGTCGTCTAGGAACATATTCAACAAATTAATGGCCCAAATGAGTGTGGTGCCCTTGGCACACTGTGTTGCAGCTTTGAAAACCCTGAACGAGACTTCCTCCTTGAGAAATTTCCATAGCAACTTGCACGCCATAATTTTTGTGGCCATTCTTGTCGCAATGTCACTAATACTCTTGATAATGATTCTGCACAACCCCCTTTCGACGTCATATTTCTTCTTCGTCTCCTCAGCTAGTGCTTTCTCCTTTGTACTGCCCTCAAGGAAATGTGTGGGATCCATGCCCCATGATGGCATCCCTGTGATGTGTGTGATGAGATCTACGTCTATTGAGATGATTTGTTCCAGCCACATATATCCACCATGTGTGACCTCCATCAACTACTTGACGCAAGTGTTTTCATATTGGCCTCTCCCAAAGTGTGGTAGGTCCAATAGACCTAAAATCCCTGTTTTGGACAGTCCTACTGCCCACTGGACTAGTTGATGAATTGGTTCCCAAAAGGGTCCTATACCCACAATTTGTAGGTAGACTTGCTTAGCGAACTCTAGAAACTTGTCTGTGTTTGTTACATCATGGTTTGAGTACCTCAATTTCTCTACATAACCTAACAAATTTGCGGATACATGTACCCCTTCCGGTATGTGTAGAAAAACAATATCTGTAGGGGGTTGTCTGTGCGGTGACCTGGGTACCGTTTTCTTTTCCTTTCATGGTGGTGGCTGACTCGAGGTTCCAAACTCCATTTTTTGTTTTTTGAAATACTTATTTGTTCGACCAGTGAAATCTTCAACTGCCCCCTCCTATAGCTATTTTGATGTGGTTGTCTATGATTCTTCTGGCGCGGTCATTTCTTCCTGGTTTGGAGCTATCCCATTGAATCTCTGGACTTCTATAGGGTTTTTGGGTTGCACTTGGATGCCTATGTCCTCATTCTGTCAGCCCTGCCCCTCTTCTGGCATATTGATGTCCATGCTCGCAGGTATTTTCTGTTGGCTTTCTTCCTCAATGGATGTTGGGCTTCCTAGTGTTGTATCCAATGATGGGATTTTGTCCACATTGACGATCTCTAGCGGCTGAGATGGTTGTTGTTCGCTTCTCTATGGTTGCGATTGTGATCTAGTACTACCTCGAGGTTGTCTGGAAATATGGCTTGGTTCTCCTTGTTTAGGTGGTTCCATGGTGGTAAAAACTTTTTGTTCTCCGAGCTTAGTGGCCTCTGCAACCTTCACTCTCTACTAGGTATGCTCTATCTCTCTGTGTCAATTCCAATTTCTCAATAACATTTTCGCTCCTGCATCCCTGCTTTGTAAGGGCATCGTGTGAATCTTGTCAAGGAAATTACCGCGATTATGATTTAATTGAACCCTTGGTTCCCTCATACTTGCCATTGATTTCCCTTTCTGTCACTAATTAGCACGATTAATGCGGCATCCCGTCAGCCATTTTCGGCATTCAATTACGCTAGGCTCTGTCAATTGGTGCTTCTTTTGTTGTATCTTCCTTTCCTTCTTGTTTTCTCTTTGAAATGACCATTGGCCTAGTCTTCATCGAGCTTGAGTGTTCCTTCTCATTTGACTTCCAGAGCGTGCTCCTTCTAGTTTCAGTGCGTTATGCCTTTGTTGTTCCCCTTTGATATCATGTACTATATATTTATTTATTTTTTACTGAACGGTGTCTTTCAAGTTGCAGGTGGTCGACTATCCTTGTACAACTTCATTCGACTCCCATTGATCATCCCTCTAAGTTTTGCACCTCCTAAGTCCTTCAACTGTACAACTCCCCCATCTGTGACAGTTTTTACTTCATATGGTCCTAACCAGTGCATTCTAAGTTTTCCCGAGTGTTGAAGCTATTTACTATCATACATCAACACTAATTCTCCTTCCTTGAAAGTTTTCCTTCTGATATGTTTATCATTCCAAGCTTTGTCCCTTGATTTCTAAACTTCTTGGTGGAAACCTGCTAGGATCCTATCATCCTCCATGATCATCATTTGACTTAGCCAATCCTTTACTCTGCCTCATTCTGTCATGTTCGTAATCGTTGCTATGCACAGATTAGGTACCAAAAATTCTAATGGAACCACTGCTTCTTGTCCATATACCAGTTTGAATGGCATGTGTCCTATCAAATTCTTGCATGAGGTCCTATATTCCCACAATACTTCTAGTATTTTGAGGTCCCAATCCTCCCTATTAACATTACAGATCTTTTTTAGTGCATTTTCAAGGATTTTGTTAAAGGTTTCTATGGTTCCATTCATTTGTGGATGATATGGTGTACTCTTTTGGTGATGGACTTCAAATTCCTTGGTCATAGCCTTAATAGTGTTGTTAATGAAATGAGTGCCTTGGTCGCTCATCAAAATTCTTGGGCAACCAAATCTAGTGACCACTTGCTCAAATAGAAAGTGTGTTGTTTTTTCTGCACTGCAAACTTTGACCGGTGCTACTTCCACCCATATTGTCAAGTATTCTATCGCGGTGATAATGTACCTTGCTCATGTCCTATTTGTTGGTGGGTTAATTGGTCCCACAAAATTTATTTCCCATTTGTTGAATACCTTCAAAGTTACATGTGGTCGCAATGGCATCTCGTCCCTTCTA
Organism: Picea engelmannii; assembly: GCA_009831015.1. Classification (NCBI taxonomy): domain Eukaryota; kingdom Viridiplantae; phylum Streptophyta; class Pinopsida; order Pinales; family Pinaceae; genus Picea; species Picea engelmannii. Next base: position 38,062 of record ML850213.1, read on the forward strand.
TTAGGCTTACCAACACTCTGACATACATTGCATCTCTGCCAGTACTCTTTCGAGTCTCTGTGAATGGTCGGCCACCATAGTCCTGCACACAATACCTTCTGCACGATATCTTTTCCTGGTTAGTGTCCTCCTTCTATTCCTTAATGGGATTCTACTAAAATCCTTGGTCTTTCATGTTCTATCACATATCTTCTCAAGATGCTATCTACACCCATTTTGTATAAGTGTCCTGCAGTCAACTAATAATCTGCAGTCCAGACTACTAGCTTTTTCTTCTGCACGATGTTATATTCTTGTGGTGTAGTCCATGTACTCAAGTATTGGGTGATGTTTGTGAAGTATTCATCAGCAATATGAACTGAAAATAACTGTGAATCCATAAATTTATCCTCTAAATTTGTAGGTTCCTCTCCGTTCGTGACCCTTTATAGGTGGTCAGGTCCTGCATTCAACTTCCCTGGCTTGACTATTACTTCAAAATCAAATTCTTGAAACATTAGTAACCATCTACAGATTCTCCCCCCCAACACTGGCTTGTTGACTAGGTACTTAAGTGATGAATGGTATGTGAACATCTTGAAATGTTTCCCTAATAAGTAGTGTTTGAACTTTTGAAGCCCGTAGACCATAACTAGGCCTTCCCTCTATGCAGTGTTATAGTTCTACTATGATTCTGACAATTTTCTGTTAGCAAATGCTATAGGATGATCTAATTATCCTACTCTTGGCTACTCCAGAATAGCTCCAAGTGCTATGGCCGATGCATCTACATGTACGTGGAATGTCTTCTCCCAGTTGAGGAATACTAGTATTGGCGTTGCTACCATATTTTCTTTCAGTGTATCCAGACCGTGTTTCCAATCATCATTCCAATAAAACTTTGTATCTTTCCTTAACAGTTTCTCCATTTGTGCGGTAATCTGCGCATGCCCTTTTATAAATTTTCTGTAGTATCCCGTGTGTCCCAATGTTTCTCTTAGTTGACGAACTGTTTTTGGCTGTGGCAGGTTAAAAATTACTGAATTTTTTGCAGGATCTACTAGAAAAACTTTATTGCATACTATATGGCCCAATAGTATCATAAACAGTGTTTCGAATATGCACTTATTGATGTTTAACGATATATGGCACCGTCTGCATATTTTTAACATCAGCTGCAAGACCTCTACATGGTCTTTCAACAGGCTAAAGATTGTCCAATCATCCAAGTATACCTCTAGGAACTGGTGGATAAATTCTTTAAATGCAGCTATGACTACTGTGAAAAATATTGTTGGTTCATTCTTCAGTCTGAACAACATGACCGTGTACTGGTAGGATCCCCATTCCATAGAAAAAGTGGTCCTATATCTGTCTTCTAGTGCTATCTTGATCTGATGGTATCCTGAAAATCCATTAGTGAATGAATAAATATCATGTACTCCTATGTTCTCCAACACTTCATCCGTGAAGGGTGTAGGGAATGGGTCATGTAGGCATGCATCGTTCAACCTCCTCAAGTCGATGCATATTCCTATCCCGACTTGTTTTTTCTCTTGAAATAGCAACGAGCTTATCCATTCTGATTCTTCCACAGGTTCTATGATGTCGTCTTCGAGCATCCTATCGATCTCAGCTTTGAATTTTTGCTTATATATCGGATTTAGTCTATATGGTCATTGTCTGATTGGTATTGCCTCAACTTTGAGTGGTATCTTCATTTCACCTAGCTCTCCTGCTATGCCTTCATTTTATGTAAACGTTGTGGGGAACAAGTCTTTGTACTCGCGCAATAAATCTTTTATGATTTCCACTGTCTTCTCATCCCGGTAGTCTCCAATGCTGGCCATTTTGGGATTCTCAATTGTCCCAATGTTGACTTTCTTCACCTTGATCGATGTAACAATTACTTCTGATTCTAGAGGTGGAACTTCCACTTCTCTTTTTCCTTCCGCTTCCTCGATCTGAATATCGTGCGGGTCGTCTTCCTCTGGTACTTCTTCTTTCACATGGTAGCATAAAAAAATTTCTTTCACTGACTATATGTTCCACTGTTGTTCCTATGTTATGAGTTCGACTTCTAGTTCCTGAATGAATATGACCCCTCCTATTTGTTTAAGTGTTTCATCTATGTTGGGTTTCTCATGCTCGAATGAGAAAGTGATTGTAAAATTATGTTGTAGTACTGGCCAACTCATAGTTCCTTTGCATAGTTCCTGGTCTGTATACCAGTTTGTTGGGATGCCCTCTAAGGTATGTATGAAATGATGAGGCCATTCCTCTGGGGGTGTCATTTCCCACAACGCTCTGCACTTCTCCAAGTGTTTCGTTGGTGCCCCCTGTCCATCATACTTCTTTTGTTGGTTGCTTCTCTATTCTGCGCAAAACGTTATGTGCAGTAACCTCTTACATTGATACCAATCCTTGATTATTTCCTTGTGTGCACCCCACCATCTTCCAGATGTGTCCTTGAGTGCTATATCTAGTGCTAAAAGTCTCTGATTTTCTAACACTTCATCTTCTTAATGTGTCAAGAATTATTCTATATTGTTTACCCCATGGAAACTAGGTGGTTCCCTTATCTCCGTACCTACCTAGCTTACTGCGATGTCTATTCTTGTGCATATTCTTGTGGAAACTTCATGTAGTCTATGTTTCCAGTTCGCTAAACCTATATCTAAGTCTGACGCACATGAAGTAATGATCTGACAATTGAGTATCCCATCTGCATTTGGGTTCATGTAATCCTCATCTCACGCAATTGTACTATACAGCTGGATGATTTCCTCCAGGTCTAAGAAATTAGACTCTACAAACCTCTCCCCTTCTAATGGTTCTAATGGCGTAATGACCTTGTATTCTCCTGACTCAATTGTCATTTTTCGTATCTTTAAATTGATTGTGGCCTGGTTATCAAACTCCCAATCCAAGCCGAGCAATGTTGGATATGGTGTTGTGCCATCCACTATATCTATTACTTCGAAGTCAACTTTATTTTGCACTGCATCTAGGTCTATTGTCACACCTTTCAGTCTCCCAATTGGTAGAACTTTGTGCTGGTTTGATAGTTTCAATTGAACGGGTGAATATCCTAATGTGGGATCTCCCATACACTGCCATGTATTTTTGGGTAATACATTGACTTCGGATCCTAGATCCAGTATGATGTCTCCGATGTTGAAATCTTCGATGTTGGCATTTAGCCTGAACTCCCTACTTGTTCTTCTCCTTGTATGTAGGTGATTGACTATTTTTTGTTCTAGTTTTCCTTCTGTCTCTATGCTACATATTTCTAATATATTTTGAAATATTTTGATAGAGGATGGATCATTTAGTAATTTTATACATGAATGCAAAAATCCTTTGATCGTAATTACTTTTCCCAGGGCTGCATTTCCTTGGTAAGATCCAATGATGGAGGCATCCTGTACTCTGGTACTTCCTTGCTATATTGTGCGATTGAAGTCGATGAGGTGTCTTTCTTTAGAAATTCTTGTTTGGATTGCTTAAATGTGTCCTTCTCGTTCTCTACATTGAATTATTTCCTTGGTTCAACATTCTTCTTCACCCACTGATGTTGCACTGGCTCTTGTCGGACTGTTTTGTTTCCTGTTTTAGCTTCTGCGTGCATAACTATGTTCATGTTTCTTCCATCGTCCCTCTCTTTCGCTGAAATCCATTGAACATTTCGGTTGTTCTGATTCCTCTTTTCCTGGATATTCCCTAGTAACATAGGACATTCTTCTGTGTCATGATCCCATGCGCGACAATACATACAAGTTGCTCGTGGAAGTAGAAATTCTCTTGCATAGTGTCTTGGTTGTTGATAGTTGTGACATACCATTGGTCCTCTACCTCTTCCAAAGCCTCCTCTTTCTCGTCCTCTGCGTTTGTATCCAACTCGATCCCCAAGAAGTGCCTGATTGTACTGCATGATATTGTATTGAGGTTATGTTGTGTTGTATTGTGGTTGTGCGGTATTATATGGTTGTTGCACTATATTATACTGTGGTTCCACAGTGTTTTATGGGGCTGGTACCTGGTTAAACTGAGGTGCGGCTTGCCCGATCATCATTTCTTCCTACACCCTATATGCATCTGATGTTCTCTCTCTCATCAAGTCCATAGTTCTACAGTATTTGTCATCATGGCCCACTGACTTGCAAAAGTTGCAATATGAACTCTTTGGGACTGTCTGGTACTTCTACATCATTGGGCAGTGATATGGGTCGGGCCCTATTTCTTACATATTTCTCACCATATTCCTCCTGTTGGTAATAGATTTGGCATCCCTGCTGCCATATACTCTATGAATGTTGGACATTCATTCTTATAGTGTCCTTTCGTCCTGCATGTGGTACACCAAACGACTTCTCGTTTTTCCTTACTTTTGTTCTGGGTTAGCTAGAACGTTAAGTTCTTCAAATCCTCCTTCATTTCTTCGATGGTTGGATCCGTATTTTGATATTGGTTTTCTTCGAGTTGTAGGGCTGCCTACAGAGCCTCTGCCTGTGTCTAAAAAAAAATTTGTCGTAGTGGATATTTTAACTATGTTAAAAATGAATTGACGAACAAGTGTCTGTGATGCATATTTTTCATGAGGTATTTCAACTTTCCTTTCAGTTGCTTGAATCTCTGGTTAATATCCCATGCAGATTCTCCTGGTTTCTATCTAATTTATATCATCTCGTTCATGTACTAGTCCTTTGAACTTGGCTTCTAGAATTCATTTATCAAAAATTTCTTGATGTCCACAATTGTTTTGGTTGTCCCTGGTGGATTGTTTGTGGCTAAACTCATATACCAATATAGTGTGCAACCCCTTAGTGTAATAGCTAGCTGTGAAAGTTTAGTGTCCTCGTCTGTGATATGTTTTTCTTCCCATAT
>ML850215.1:4264-23834 GCA_009831015.1 Picea engelmannii
GATGGTTATAGAGGCAAAAGTGTAGTTTATAGAGTAAAAAGGAAGCATAAAAATGTACTCAACACCTACACCATACCAAACATTAAGTTGTCAATTTTTTATATTTTGGCTACTCCTTTCGATTATGATATGTTTATTTATAGTGACCTACATCTTTATAATAATTTGATCATATGTGTAGAGGATCAACATCTTGACGACATAGATAACATCTTTATAATAAGGTCATATGTGTACAAATGTTTTCTTTATATAATAACGACATATACACCTAACATAAGTTTAGGGTTAGTGTTTATGTATCTTATTAATCCCTGCTAAAGCAGGGAATATAGCAATCAATTACTATCATTTCACCGATTAGGGTTGAGTGTCAAAAGCAATTCCATATCTTTATCAATGAAAAGAGAGAGAGATTATAGCTACAATTGAAGGGAAAAGGGTATGTGGATTCCATAAACCTAGAATATTATGGAGTCCACATACCCTTTTCCATAGAATATACTAACTATATCCAAAAACCAAAGACATGAAATATGGTATAACAACACATATTATATAAATATATTATCAAGGAAAAAATAAACTAAATGCAATTTGGACATTTGAAAAAAAAATTACAAGTTAAATGAGTACATCAATAAAAAAATAACATACTAACCTTGCAAGTTCAAAATCCGAGCTATGTAGATCAAGAATTGGATTTGTTCAACCGGTGGGTGACGGAAAAAATAAACAGCTCAAACAAAAGCCAAGAACAGTGTCACAACTATAGCAATTGTGTCGCAAAGTCTCTTAAAGTCACGTATATATAGATAAAATAGTCAACTAGTCGTTAACACCAACCAATGAGATAGACAAAATTTTCGTCGCTATTTCCATGAAAGTTTGTCGCTATAGCGACAAAAATCCCGCCCTGTTTAAAAAAAATATGAAACTAGTGGAAGCGTGGAAAATTTTCGTGGAATAATCCGTCCATATGTAGTAGTGATATATATATATATATATATATATATATTTAAACCCACAAAGTCAAAAAATTATATTTTGGGGAATTGATATTAGATAGGAATAACCTCAATTATAAAATTCCTTATCCGCAAAACCTTGAATAATGAGTGTTCCCTTCTCCACTCCAAACTTTACCACCCCTATAATGTACATACAGATTATTTTTCGTTGGTTGTTTATCTAGAGCGCTCCAACCTGTATTTATTACTATATTCTCTTTCAAGTGAGGATTTTATGCTTCTTTAATCCGGGTTTTGGAAGAATGGAACAAATGTTTATGTCCTTTACTACCTCTACGAACCTTGTGAGTGTGAGTATTTCCTTTACTCCTTATATTTCCTGGATTAACTCCTTGTGGAATGACTCCTTCATGATGAAAATAAACTTGGCCAACTCATATTCAATGCTAATACCCCCTTGTTACATAATAGAAAGGAGGGTTAGACTCACTCCAGGTACCTATGCATCCTACGAGTCTTGTACACATAATAGCCTTGGCGTGGTTCCCATATCACCCACTGTCATGTTGATGCAGGAGCATTTCCATCAACAATTAAGGAGGTCGAGTGGAGGACAACTCAGCACCCAAAGTGCACATTTTAAATTGTTTTTGAATTCCAAGGAGAGAAAATCATTATGATGTTTTGAAGACTTTGTAATTAAGGTTGTTTAATATTTTGAGGCAGGAATTATTCTAAGAAATATAGGAGATTGTATTTTTCTTTAATGAAATATAAGATTGTACAGATACTGAGCATCAACTCGTATAGTGTAATTTCCATTTATTGTAAGAATCCTTAGTAGATAGGTGTTTCAATTGTGATATGATAGAACTAAGGTAGTTGGTAGGAAGGATCGAGAAGCTCCTTGTGTATTAATATATGTAATCTATGCCCAAATGAGGTTGTTGAAGTTTGTGGAAATTTATATTGAATCTTATTGTGAAGTTTGTTGATTGGTATTATAGAGGGGAAGTTGAGAGATATATGATTCCATGTACATACTTTGCTGAATGAATACAAGAAGAAAATGTTTGATTCCAAATGCATGATGTCACTTATTTCTGAGTTTTATGGACTGAATGTCATGTTCTATGTTTTATTTTTTTATGTTCTTGAGAATGCATTTCAGAGTTAGATGTGTGAACTTTTAATGTTCCATAAGTTTCAATTGTTTCTCTTCTGAGAGCTCTGGTGCAAGGAGTGCATAGTTCCCACAAGGTTTGTGATGGTCAAGTCAAGTCTGACTCAAAATCTCAGAAGAGATAATGTGAAATGTTGCAGAGGAAGTGCAATGAGTGCACAGTCGCTCAGTGGAGATCAAAGTTTGAAGAAGACTCGTGCAAGGTGTGTGTCGGGCCAACACTTAGTCAAAGTGTTGAAGAAGTCTCAAGGAGGATGAACACAAGGAGTGCATGGGGATATTTTCAAAAAATATCCAAGTCTGAATCTGTTCAGAGGTTCGGAGGACGCAAGGAGTGAGTCGGAGGTCTGAAACACCTTAAGGAACAAATCTCAGAAAGGATAGCGACCAAAATCCTTGAGGAGGAAGAAGTTTATTTTTTTTAAGGGTCGAACGGATGAGATCTGTTCGAAAGGATCCATGATCTCTCATCACCATCATATCTGGAGAAATAGCGTGAGACTTAACTCTGTAAGTCGTTAATACTTCACATATCTGGCATAAATTGTGTGTTGGATGAAAAGGAGACAGAACCCTTGGAGTTCTGAAATCTGGAGTCAATCTGAGTCATTGATCTAAAAGAGGACACATGGAGGAAGGAGAGGTCCTTCGACATTTCGGCATTTTCGAGAGATACAAGGAGTCACGTTGTGTGAATTCCCAAACTCGCAAAGACTGGAGTAAATCCAAGCCATCCATCTATTGAGACGTAGGGACTGTCGATTTGGGTCCTTCACGAGTTCACTAGTCCATCACTTTAGAGGATTGCATGTGATAGACATCTAGAACTCCCAAAGTCCGGGGTCCCGGAGTGGATCATGGTTGTTGGTCAATGGAAAGGCGTGATTCGTTGATTTCTTGTGGTGTGTATTTGTTGGTCCAACACTCCAGCGAAAATTTGGAGTGGTGCTTCGAAAAATCTCCACAGCTCGAAGTTGTGAAGTGAACTATTAACCGTAGATCTAGTGGGAGAATAGGAGTCATCCAATCCGATTCAGAGTTCAACACTCTGGGAGCATTGTGTGTTGGAGCAGGAAGATTCGTTGAATCCCGATAGTTTCGAAGTCCTGAATTCTTCGAAAAATTGATGTATAGCCCATGGTTGTTGGCCCATGGTCCCAAGTAGGTCTTGCTAGTGCTCGGGGACCCCTAAAAAGCAAATTTCAAATTCAGGAAGGAGAATTTAGGACCTATGTAGTGGATTTGAGGGCTCAAAAGGAGCCTGTGAGCTAATTCATATCCTGAAGTCGATCTATCCTAGATCGAGAGGTCGTGCGGGCCCCGGAGTGGGTGGGGGTCTAAATCACATGTGCATGATATACTAAAGGTGATAAAATTGTCATCTTGGGTTAATAACACAAGCTTCATTTAATGGAAGGAGACGACCCCGTGAAGATGGTTTCATAAAGCAACATAATACATATTGCCTAGCATTTGTTTCTTTCAATGGAATGAATTTATGAATGGGGCTATGGTTCATCGATTTGTTGTGATGGTGCTATACAAAAAGGGTTGACCATAGATCGACCTCTCTCATACTGAGGATATTCTTCTCAAATGATCTCTAATATGGGTCTCCTCTCAAATTTTGTATAATATCCACCTCAACATATCCTTCATCGAAATTTATCTCATTAATGATGGCTTGACCTTCATTCCTACTAGGTAAATCGTAAGCACTAGCACATTGACATGGTACAAGAGTGTCGACCATCAATAGTATGATTCCCATGGATATTGTTTGTGTATTGCAAGGTTTCTATTCTTGGTTGTTTCTCTCCATCATTGAGTCAATCTCATCATCAACCTTCAACAGATTCTTGAAATTGATTCTCTCAGTTGGAATTTTCAAAAGCTCTATGAAGGATATTTGAATTATAGTTTTGGACAACTCTAAATCCAACATGTCCATAACTAACATACTTGGTTTTTTTCTAAATGGATTGAGTTTATTGTTGAGGTGATGTAGTGTTCTTTGTTTCTTCATCGCTTGAGGTTTTGTTGTGAATTATCACTAGACACTTGATTATATGTGTTTATTTCTACAGGTGTATGCTTTTAGAGGTGCGATTTTATTCAACCTAGTAAGTATTTCTTCATGGGATGGTGTCTTACCCAAGTATTTGTGATTTTTATTTTTTATTGTTTCTAGTATTCATGTTTTCCCTCTTTAGGGTTGTCGTTTGTTACACTATCAAAGAAAGAAGGTATTATGTCACCTATTATGTCATAAGATTTCAAAATGAAAGGATATGTATCATCTTATTCATGTATATAGAAATATAAATCAACTCAATGTCCAATTTATTTTCCATATATAAATATCGTAAGGGACTTTCTTATTTTCCTATATTTTGAATTTCTTTGAAATAATGGATGTTAGATATCAACTTATGTTAAAGATGCAAATTATTAATCTTTTATAAATAGAGCCAATTATTGAATTTATAGAATTATGATAAGTATAATAGAGTGTGAATTTTTGAACAAATTCTTATTGATTCTACAGGTAGAGTGGAATTATTTTAGCCAAACAAAGAAATTGCCTATGTTTGTGACATTTCTTCCTAGCTTTGAATTCATATGCTAAGGGTAGAATTCATCGGCTTGTTATTTGTTTAGAATAGTGAAGAAAAAATTGATGTCCCTTTTGGTCTTAGAATTTGAGCCTAAGCTCTGATACCAAATGTAACACCTCACCATGAGATGATACTAAATAATGTTTTATAATTTAAACACATGCATTAAGTGTAAATAAATAAAAAAATCTTTCATATATGGAATAACCTACAACATATTGATAACTCTTTTACATTTTTCTGATGCTAAATATATCAATCTAATTCCAAATATACAAGTGTAAATAAGAAGAAGAGATAAATAAGAAGTTAACTTTAAGATCAAAATATTTAAATAGAAACATAACAAATGATACCAAGTAAAATACCTCATCCCTATTCTATTGAAGATGACCATTTGTAATGTAGTGTTGATGGTAGTAGGAAGATTCTTCCAACAATTCCTTTTCCACTTTCCTAGAGTGGAACAATGGAATCCTCCCAACCAACTAGGATCCTAATCGACGTCCTAGCTCCAAGAATCCTTTCAGTTTCTTGGCCCTTCGTTTCCATGACTCCAAGAACAACAAAGAGCAAATGCTCTAAGAATACTATCAAAAGAAATATATCTTCCAAGAATTATCCAAATTCACAACCTGCTCCAACCTCTCAACCTCCTCTCCTATTTATCAAGTTTTCATTTCCCCTTCGTAAGTATTCTCAACAAAACTCATTATTAGCCATCAACCTCTCTTATCTATATTTTTGGGAGAAGTTTAAAATAAAACTAAAATATAAATGACTTGCATAAAACAACAATAAATAAAATGCAAAGTCTTTCATCTCATGCTAGCTAATAAATGCAATTTGACCATTTTCCCTAAAATGTACATGAAAACCCACCATACTCATTTAATTCATCATACCAACCATCAATCAAAGTCAAATAAGATTTTTAATGCTACTAGATATTTTGGTATGCAATATAATTTGCAGTCATTAAACCATTCAATTAAATAGTTAGTAATCTAGTTTAATAATTAATATATTAATTAATTCTACTATTGTACATGTGTCGAGTATGTGTGTGTATCTAGCACACACATATCTTATGCATGTACTAACAACAAACAACCACTGCCTATAGTGCATAACTCCTATATGATCACACAAAGGCATGCATGGCAACAAATCAAGTAAATGCATCATTTAATAATCTTAATGAACAAAATTACAATAATTCATTAATAACCCATTATCACACTTAAAATATCAAAAGTGGATTAAAAGAGGGTTTTAAACATGGTAGGAACCAAGTGAGTAAACGATAGTGGCACATCTAATCCCCAATCGGTATTCTCAACTCATGTCTAAGCATCCTTCCTTCCTAACCTACTTCCATCTTCCATCCTATCCTTTCCTCTGTTGGACTAAGTTGGAGTGTGTAATATACCAGATATAAAAAGTATGCAGAACATAAATAAAATGCTAGAAATGGTAGAATAACAGTAATATAACCAGAACAATCACCACAATAACACTGAAATGATATAAGAATAATAACAAAAATAGCACTTTGATTCTGAGAGCAATGTTCACGGGCCTCTTCGAGGGGGAAACCTCCAGTCGAGCAGAGCTCTATTACAATAATTTCCAAGATAGTGTTCTCATACCCTCAACTCTTATTTATACTAAATATGTCTATCAAAAGAAGCATCTAGAGGAAGATCCTTCTAGAAGCGGAAGCTTCTATTAGGTCTTCTTACATTTGACTTATTCTATTTTATTGCAAGGCCTTATTAATATTGACCTTTATTACATCTAAATATATTGTTCTAACTATGTGCGGGTTCGGACCCTAACATGTCCTCCCCCTTAAAAACAGCCTTTTCCTCAAGGCTTGAGATGTGGAAATTGTTGCAAAATGGTAGTTGGTTCCCAAGTGGCATCTGTTGGAGTTGTATCTTTCCAATGGACTAACACTTCATTGATGGTTCTCTGACACAGGCGACGCTCATGCTAGTCCAAAACTGCTTATGGTTGTAGCCAAATTGATCCTTCTTCAGCTAACTCAGGAAGGTTGGTTTGAATTTGGCACTTAGTTCCAATCACCTTCTTTAAACATGAAACATGAAAAATAGGATGTAGCTTCGAATGACTGGGAAAAGATAACTGATAGGCCACCTGTCCGACATGCTTGAGAATAGTATAAGGACCATAAATTTGGGTGCTAGCTTCTGACAATGCTCAGCCTTGAGGGAATGTTTCTTGTAAGGTTGCAGTCGAAGAAACACTTGATCCCCTTCTGCAAATTGACGTTCAGAGCAACTTTGAATTTCTTGTTGCTTCATGCGATTCTCTGCCATGACCAAATTCTCTTTGAGGGTACGAAGAATACCCTCTCGAACTGTACGTGTTTTGTCAACCGCCTAGATCTTCGAGACACCAAGTAAGTATGAGAGAACTTAAGGTGGCTTCTGTCCATATACCACTTCAAAAGGATTCATGCGTGTAGTTGTATGGTATGAAGTGTTGTACCACCATTTAGCTAGGGGTAACCATTGAGCCCACTAATTTTTCTTTTCCAAGGAAAAAAACCTCAAATATGTTTCCAAACACTTGTTGAAAACTTCTGTTTGACCATTAGTCTCAAGATGATAAGTTGTGCTGAGATGCAATTAGGTTCCTTGTAGCTTGAATATTTCCTACCAAAAATTACTTGTGAAAGTTGGGTCGCGATCAAAAACAATAGAGTGCAGCATGCCATGAAGATTAAAGACCTTATCCATGAAAATTTGAGCCATCATGGATGTTGTAAATGGGTGTTGAAGAGAGCAGAAATGAGCATACTTGGAAAGACGATCAACAACCACAATGATGACAGATTTATTTCCCTATTTGGGTAAGCTTGTAATAAAATTCATAGAGATATTCCTCCAAATAGAAGGTGGAATCGAAAGTGGTTGTAGTGTGCCTGGAGATTTGATTGTTTCTCCCTTGTTGTGTTGACACACATCACATTCAACAAAAAAATTATGAATGTCCTGTTTCATACCATCCCAGAAAAAAGAATGTTTGACCCTGTCATAGGTTTTGGTGAACCCGGAGTGCCCCACTGTGGGTGTAGCATGAAGGTCAGAAAGTACCGTGGATTTAATCTTTGAATGTTTACTTAAATACAAATGGCCTTTGTATCGAAGCTCATCATGGAGCCAAGAGTACCCTGGGGAAGCTGGAGCATTTGAATGCAATTGTTGGATCAGATGTGAACTTTTGGGATCTTGTAGCCATTCCTGGCGAATGGCTTGGAGCCAATCTGGTACAATGAAGGAAAGAGAAAAAAGGGATCCTTCATCTTCATATTTTCGGGAAAGTGCATCCACAACCACATTGTCTTCACATTTCTTATAAATGATCTCATAATCATATCCAAAGATCTTAGTCACCCATTTTTGTTGCTCCAGGGAGGAAATGCATTATTCCAGAAAATACTTGAGGCTTTGATGGTCTGTCTTAATTTGGAAGCGTTACCCCAATAAATAAGGGCACCATAGATCAACGACATGCAGAATAGCCAACATTTATTTTTCATAGATTGATTTGCCTAGATTTCTTTCAGATAGTTTCTTGATGGTAAAGGCCAAAGTCCGACCCTCTTGCATAAGGACAACACCAATTCCTTTCCATGAAGCATCACATTCCAAAACAAAGGTATTTGTGAAATCAGGAAGGGTCAGGACTAGAGTGGTACACTTGGCCATCTTCAAGGTTTGAAAATCTTGAGCAGCGGCTGCAGTCCAAGTGAAAGAGTTCTTTTTTAGGAGAGCAGTGAGAGGTGTTGCATTCTTTCCATAATTCTTAACAAACTTGTGATAATAACCTGTTAAGCCCAGAAATCCATGCAAGATTTTGAGATTCTTTGGGTGAGGCTAGTCTTGCATAGCTTCAATCTTTTTAGGATCCACCCTGATGCCTTCCTTGCCAACCAAATGACCTAAGTACTCTACTTTTGAGGCACCAAAAGAACATTTAGACAATTTCAGGAAAATTTGGTGTTGAGAGAGTAGATGGAGAACTCGATCGACATGAGCAAGATGGTTTGTCTAGGTTTTTCTATAGATGACGATATCATCAAAGAAAACTAAGACAAAATGACAGAGAAAAGGATGGAAGACATGATTCATGAGGCTTTGGAAGGTGGAGGGGGCATTACACAAGCCAAAGGGCATGACTAAAAACTCATAGTGGCCCTCATGAGTTCTAAAGGAAGTCTTGGGAATATCTGCCTCTTTCATACGTATCTGGTGGTAGCCCGAACGAAGATCAAGTTTAGTAAATAATTGGGTGCCACTCAATTCATCCAGGAGGTCATCAATGATAGGAATGGGAAATTTGTCTTTAATGGTAAGTTTGTTGAGGGCACGAAAGTTAGGACACATTCGCCAAGAATCTTCTTTCTTTAGGACCATGACCACGAGAGAAGAGTAGGGGCTCGTACTAGGGTGGATAACGCCTGCATTAAGGATTTCTTGGACCATTTTCTCAATTTCATTTTTTTGGGAAAAGGGGTGACTATACGGACGAATATTCGTAGGAAGGCTTCCAGGTACAAGGGGAATGGAATGATCATGAACACCACAGGAAGGAGGGAGTCCCTAGGGAGTGGAAAATACCACTTAATGTTTAGAAATGATGGGTTGGAGGTCTTGCGGCACCGAGGGTGTCTTTGTTTCTTGTATGGAATGGAGTTGGGCAATAACACTAGAATGACCTTTTTTGAGAAGCTTTTCCATGCGATGGGAACTAATGATCTCAAGTGAACCGACAATGATGCCTTGGAACTTATATTGGTGGCCCTCCTGGTTAAATTGCATGGTTAATTCCTTAAAATCCATGAGAATGGGACCCAAAGTCCTTATCCAGTCTGCGCCCAACACAATGTCACAACCGCCCATGTCGATAGCAAACATATGAGATTTCAAGTGGTAGTCACCAATATGGAGACACACATTTTCACAATTCTCTCCACATTTCATGGAGCCACCATTGGCTATCATGATTTGGAAATTATTGACAACATGGATGTAGCAATGAGTTTCTTGGGCAATGCGGTGATGAATAAAATTATGTGTGCTTCCACTATCAACTAGAATGATGACCTTTCGATGCTTAATATTGTCGATTATCTTGAGGGCTTAGGGAGCGGAGAAGCTAGTGAGAGCAATGAGGGAAATGACCGGTTCTACTTCGGGAGGGTCTGAGGGAGGGGTTATGTCAGTGGTTTCAGGTGGCTCAGACACAAGGGGAGTTTCAACATCCTCTTCCGAAATATCCTCGAAAATGGCCATAAAAAGATTGTGTTCCTTGCACTTGTGGCCCGGGAGATATTTTTCATCGCAATTATAACAAAGGCCTTTGATTTGTCGTTCAACCATTTCATCCCTGGTCAATTTTTGGATCTTTAGTGGAGTAGAGGGAGTAGTGGGATTTACTAGTTTAGGGAGAGGGATAAAGGAGGGTTTCCGGTTTTGAGAAGATACAACCCGTTATGCTTCTTTAGCTCTTTTAGTAGCCTCCACCCAACTCTAAGGCCGAGCCATGAGGACATGGACCCGAATCTCATCCTTGAGGCCACTGATAAAACACTCTCGGAAAAAGGCATCAGACATGCCCTCTGTCTGAAAAGCCAGGCGCTCAAAGGAATCTATAAAGTCTTCCACTGCTCCTGATTGTTTCAACTTTGTCAAATGGCCCAAATGGTTGGTGTTAGTGTCAAAACATTCATAAAGCTCTGTCACAAAGTGTGTCCAAGCAATATACCCTTTATGAGAAGTTTTTCTCCATTGCCAATGTTCTTGATCTAGATGGAGAACACCATACCGGAGTTTGGCCAAGTCATCTGTAATGTCATATAGAGAGAAATAATGTTCGATTTGGGTTACCCAACCAGTGGGGTCTGAGCCATCAAATTTGGTCACATCCACCCGCGAAAGGCGTAGGTCATGTTGAAAGTGATGGTGCTGAAAGTTATGGTAATGAGAAGAATGTTCACCTTTAGTATGTGGCGGTGAGTTAGAGGAAGGGTTATCTGTAGGGATATGAAGCTTGGTGCAGAGTGTCGAAAAGACAGATTCAAGTTGGGTGGTCAGGTCTTGTTTGATTTCCTCCATTGAGGACTGCATGGTTGTATTGATGGCGACAACATTGGCACTGAGTTGTTTCACTTCTTCTTGGGTCTTGGTGAGACTAGATTGCAAGGTATTGAAGCAAGCTTCCAAGTCTTGGCTACGGGTCTGGGCCATGAGAACGAGGGAATCGAAAAGGGGTGGGTGGGGTCAAAAATTTTGCTGAAAAATGATATGTATGAATGTGATAAGGGTAAAGAGATTAATCCAATGGAATAGGTGTCAAATAATGGTCAAAAAAATTACAGACTTCTTTTTCTTTTTTTTACACCTACGGAGTTATACTCCAGTCTAAAGAATATTGTAGTGATGAAATGCCCAAATTCTTAACCATGAATAAATGTGTAGTTACTTGGAAACCCGAACACAGTTGTGCGACAATAGATCTTGTATGTTTTAATTTGTTTATGTTTCTGTCCCCAAGGGTTAGGTATTCAAGGGTTCTACAGATAAGGGTTTACCCTATGCTATAGCTCTCTGGTATACATGCAGGGTCTAACAATAGTACTCAGACCAATATATTAGGGCACTAACTAAGGAGGATAGACCGTACCCTTAGCCATACTACCCGACTACCCAGGTACTAGAGAGTATCTTCTCGAGTGTTGTTCCGGTAACACTATAGCAGTCAGGTGATCGATCGGTTTATCTAAAGAGGGCTTCAGGAAATCTAGGTTGATTCGTACACAGGTTTTGTCTGATGCGCTACCACTCGAAGGGGTACCAATAGGGGTTACAAGGGTGGCTAACATATGTGCACTTAAGAACCACTTGTATTTCCTACGTGTATGAATCCCTCAACCGTGGATTTATGCGTGTAACGACAGATCTTTGTGGCTTAAAGACACTGGAATACGTCTCTACCCTGAAAAAAAAATTACCCACAATTTATGCTAAGGAAAGTGCTCTGATACCACTTGTAATACACCAGATATAAAAAGTATGCAGAACAGAAATAAAATTCTAGAAATGGCAGAATAACAATAATATAACTAGAACAATCACCACAATAACACTGAAATGATATAAGAATAACAATAGAAATAACACTTTTATTCTGAGAGAAATGTTCACGAACCTCTTTGAGGGGGCAACCTCTAGTCTAGTAGAGCTCTATTACAATAATCTCCAAGCTAGGGTTCTCATACCCTCGACTCCTATTTATACTAAATATTTCTATCAAAAGAAGCATCTAGAGGAAGATCCTTCTAGAAGAAGAAGCTTCTATTAGGTCTTCTTACATTCGACTTATTCTATTTTATTGCAAGGCCTTATTAATATTGACTTTTATTACATCTGAATATATTGTTCTACCTATGTGCGGGTTAGGACCCTAACAAAGCGTCAACTATATTGACCTGACTCTAGATAGAATCTATAAGTGGCAGTGTCATACATATTGACCAATATTCCCCAGAATGGAACTAGATGTTGTCATCACATGTTTAGGGCAGCGTGGCTTCACACATCCCTACCATGACTCTAGGTTTCAGAGGATAAACGGTGGGAAATGCATCCATCCCTCATAGAACTAGGGTCAACACCCTACATCAAGCAATATAGTGCAACTATTGTTCTTAGAGTCACGTCATCAAAAAAACACTCTAGGAAAGTTGTGCATCCTGTCAAAAATACACTTACCATAGATCATAGTAATATTTGAAATCATAAATTAAATCATAAGTACAACTTATAACATGCGCTATATTTTGTATGTCTACAACATCCAAGTTACTTCAGCACTACAATCATTTGGTTATTACATAGCTTGTCGACCTATAGGTTAGTTCACCAATAACTCATATCCATGCATATACACCATAATTTCATATAAGAAATCATATTTTTATTGATGTTGAATTAAGAAATGTATGTTTATTTTTATCATTCCTTGCATCTGTATGCATTCACAACATAACTTTGAATTGGTGTCCACATACCTAAATTCCACATTTTAATTTCCATGATTAAACAAATCAAAGAGATATCATCATCATGAGCATATAAAAGTAAAAATTAATATCATGCAACATATAAATAGTTTTATATGAACACATATCAAATATCTATCATGATCTAGCTGAGCCCAATCAATGCTGAACATTTAATTACTAAGATGAGTAAACAAAAATGTTCTAACTGTTGAAGGCCAAAATATAGGGTGTTACAAATATGTAACACCCCTCCATTACGACGTCAATGTAAGTGAGTACAGTAGTAAATTTTTTTTTTAACATCAAAATTAGAACAAGTGATGTGCAACATAACACACTTCAATATTTACCCGTTCTATTCTCATCTACACCATTGCACATTAAGATATTGATAAATCAAACATATCACCTCAAGATAACTAAGTTGTCTATCCACCCAGCCTACCCTACAAGGTTAGAACCTCCAAGACACGTAATAAATGCTCAAGTCCAGGATTCATCTGATTGATTTTGACCATTTAAGGTCTCGGTACTGGTGAATGTTCTGAGGAACATGAAAATATCTACTCCCATAACAACTAGTCAAAACGCTAACTAAATAGTTAACAAAACTCAACTTCTATTACATCTATGAGAGGTCAACTCCATAAAAATATAGTTTACACAAATCTAAAGAGCTTGAATAATTATGTGATCTACTAATAAATAATTAACACACTATATTCCAGTTATACCAACAAGAACTTCCATAATAAAATGACGATAACCATATATATATACATGAAACTAGAACTTCTCTCGCTAGTATAAGCATAAGTTACATTATATTTCGTTTCCTCAAACATTTACATACCATTCAATAATCCATTCCTAGTTCAATTACAATATTCAAAATACTCAAACATTTGCTTGAATCAATATAAGTTTTTTTCCTTCAATACTCAAACATTTGCTTGAATCAATATAAGTTTTTTTCCTTCAATTCGTTTAGTAGTAACCCTAAAGATTCCACTAATTATATATAGGAATACATAATATACATCTATTTCAATCAAATAATTTTACCAAAATTATAAATCTCATTTCTTTCTTTGTACCACATGCTAGTACTAACAAATTCAAAAGAATGTTCACATATTAAAAAAAAAAAACAAATTCAATATAACAATATTCACGTCATAAGGAAATGCCAAGTAATAAGTACTAAACAGAATTTCTATTTTAAAAATCGTGCACCTTGTACATATAATTATTCTCATAATTCCATTATATTAAGCATAATTTTAATAAAGGAATTTTCATGGATTAAGTAATAATTAAAACTTCAATAAGAAGATATCATTTCGCGGCTGGTGAACGTTGAAAGAGTTATTGTTCATAAAAAAAAAAAAAAAATTTAATATGATTAGGTAAATGTTAATTTCATTTCTTAATATGATTAGGTAAATGTTAAAAAGTAAATAGGTAACTGATGCATTTATAAATGCAAAGAAGGTATCAACAATAAATCTGATCCATTGATTTTGGAGAATGACTAAGAATATACCAGCATCTTCAATGCTTAACCATCAATTAGAATTTAAGATTAAAAGATCATTAATTGTACCCATCTCCAATAGATATACACCTTTCAACATAATAAATCTATGAATACATTCACTTATTATTCACAACTCCATCATAATATTTCTTATCATCATAAAACTTAGTTTCTTTGTTAAATAAGGAATATATTTAATCACTAGGAGGGTCGTTAACAGTTTATGTAGTTTCGTAAATCTTCCACGAGCTTCATCCTTGGCTGTGCGTTACACAAATTAATGAGGCTCGACAACTACAACATTAGTTTTAAGTTAACACGTAGCGGGAGGTCATGAAATTGTAACTATCAGATTGGCATTGCGAATCTGATCTATCCTTCGATATTCCAGTTATCGATTCGTAGAAATACAATATTCAATAATAACAAAGGTTATTAATTACGCCGAAAGGTGTACATTTATTGACAATGAGCATATTTAATATGTTTTTAGTATTTAATCAGTTTTGTATGGACAAGATTAAATATTGTTGGAATATTCTTAGTCATCCCAATCAATCAATGGTTATTTCAACCACTAACTTCCTCACTATTATAAAGACATCCGTTTACATGTTTATTTTTTTACTTTTACTTAATCATATTTAAAATTTATTATGATGACTAGCTGATTGCCACCTCTGAGTTATTAACGTTTCATTTTTTTAAGAGCGCAAATTTACCAGCCACTATTTTTACTCCAACTATTATTTACTGGAAGCTCTTGCCCAGAACTCGATGATTTCGGCGTTCAATAGCCACGATTGACTTGTGGCTGTGCTAGTAACTAGATCATACAAGAATATTCACAGGTTGTACGTTGATAACGTCACTCGAACTAATGAGCATGGATTTTATCCAACGCGAAGAGTTCCATGTTATTAATTTCATCGAATCGAAGGAATTTAGAGAGGTTTAAGGCTTGCAATTAAATTTTACAGAGATCGAATTCTAAAATTTGAACTTGCCAATAAGTTGATAGCATCCCAACCCATTTGAGATTCCAGAGCTGCATAAAAAATTTTAACGAACTACGCAGAGATCTTAATGTAAAGAAAATACAGTATTTTGCAATTAAATTTTTACATGGTCAGACGCAATGACAAACATTCGAAATCGCAAACTTCATCAAGGAACCAACAATTTTCTCAATTCGGAATGCAACAATAAAAATAACTGTACATTTCCTAATTTCTCTAAATGCAAAATGTTGAAAGTGATCCTTCACAGCTCTAAACATAGGAGTTGTAAATTAATTTACAACGACCCTACAACTCAAAATTTCAGATTCAGACTAAAAATATGGCGACCATAGCGAGATTCAAGCTCAGACAATGCAATCGATTATATCAACGATCATACGAAAGTCTAAAATTAGGATTGAAATTAAATTTTGCTAGGACCATACCGGTTCTAAATTAGATTGCAACTAACTAAACAGTGACCCAACAGTGCTAAAATTCCAATGCTAACTGGTTACACAACAACCCTCACAAATTAAATTTTCGAAACGAATATGAGGTTCTGAACTTCTGGAAATCGCATACACATTTTATAGTGATCCAACGAGTTTTGTTTTGTATAAAAATATGGAAATGGGAATAACTTTACAATTCCCACAAAAAGATTAAATTTTATTTCAAGCTATCACATTGATAACGATCACACAAAAATTTGTTTCCAGAGTGTCACCAAACGCAGCGACTAACTATTTCTTTGCGCTAAAGTTTTTGTTTCGAATTTGCAATTGATTTAACACAACCATGCTAAAATCTATAAAAATCAGGTTTCTAAATAGTTTACAATGACCATTGAAATATCAACCCTTCAAACAATTTCAATTAGTTAAAAAATAACTAAATGAGATTCGACTCAAGATTGCAATTAAAATTATAGAGATCCTACGAATTATACAATCAATTTGTGAATTGAATTGGACAACGATCTATGAAAGGTATAAAGTTTGATATTGAATTTAAAAATAGCAGCAAAGAATTAAGTTTCTATGGATTTGACTTGTAAAATAAAAAACAACGATCCATCACATTCTAATTACAAATTATAGAAATAAAAATATCAAAACCCATGTTGATGAAGAGTTTGGGGATGTCCTTCAATGATTAACGCTCATTTCTTACTCTCGCTTGCAAATCATAGAGACTTCACTGGTACCTCCCAACCAATGCTAGGGGTACTCTTCTTCCCCCTTATCCCCCCGAGCCACAAAGGGGCCACACACACGAAACCATCAAACTTTGACATTGTCTACAATTTGACTATGACGAGCCAAAAAAACATTGTTTAGGGCCCCAAAATGGCCCTAGAAGTAAAGCAATATGTGTTGACACGAAAACATACAAAATAAGCCAGTTGGATTAAGTGGGAGGCCAGTAGTATCCACCTGGAATATGTGTAGGGCTTCAGATATCCCCGGAAGTGTAGAACCCACAATTACAAAGAAGTACAGAAGAACGTGTTGAACTAAAAATTGTCAAGAGTAGCCAGTTGGAATAGGTGAGTGGCCACCAATATTCATTTGGATCATTCCTCCCCCCTTAGGAAGCAATGGTATCCATTGTGTTGAGTTCCCCCATCCGGTGAGGAAACTTTTGCTAAATTTGGCCCCCGGTGAGCCACTTTCCTTGGTGGAGGAGTGGCCCTGACTTGACAACCCGATAAAGTTGGATCCTTTGTTGGTGAATGCCCTTGAACTGTGTTTCCACTATCTAATCAGTGGATGCATGTTCCATGCAATCACGATTGAGCTTTGTTGGTGTTAGATGTTATGCGATCTCTGAGGTGTCCAATAATGGTGGAAAATATGTCCGAAGGAGGTCCACATTGAACACTGGGTGAAAGCCAAGGAAGGGTGGAGTGTTGAGCTCAAAATAATTGCGACCCATGGCCTTGGTGATGGTGTAAGGCCCATAGCGAAGTGGGCGGAGCTTCCGATGGGGCCCTGTAAGACGCTCCTTCTACAAATGTAACCAGACTTTGTCTCCATCCTGAAACTGGTGTGGTACCCTATGTTGATCATGGTGTTGCTTGTACTTAGCATTGGTTTTCTGCAAAATCTCATGGACCTATTGGTGGATGTGTTGAATTCGCTCAATGAATCTGGTGGCTTTGTCAGTCTCAGACTAAACATGGGAAGAGTCTGTCTATGTGGTTTCCAGAGGTAGTGCAACATCAATGGGACCCAAGGGTTGGAATCCCAGTCCCACCTTAAATGGTCTATGGCAGATGGAGCTATGAAGAGCATTGGTGTAACTGTGTTGAACATAGGGGAGACTCTCATCCCATGTACACAGATGCTTAGAGTTGTACATGTGCGGGATGTGAAAAATCATGTGATTGATGGCCTATGTTTATCCATCTGTTTGGGGGTGGAAAGAAGTGGATTTAGTGATCTTGATGTCCAACAGTGACTAGAGACTCGACCAAAATGTGCTGAGAAACCTGATTTCCTGGTCGGAGATGCTGGTATGTGGTATCCCAAAATGGACCCACACTCATTTGAAGAAGATCTTGGCAGTATATACCGTTGTGATGTTCTTATTCTAGGCTATGAGGATGGCCATCTTCAAAAAGCGATCAACGACCACAAATACACAATCATTTCCTTTCTTGGTGGATGGAAGTCCAATCATGTAATCCATCGAGATGGATTCCCAAGGCTTCTTAGGGGTAGGAAGAGGGGTGTATAATCCTTCCTTCTTTATGGATGGCTTGGCAATGGCACAAGCAGTGAAATATTCGATATACTTAATGACATCATGTCGAAGTTTTGGCCAATAAAAATGTTTCTGGAGAACGGCCACAGTTTTCTCCATGCTAAAATGTCATGCCATCCAACTGTAGTGGGATTCCCAAATCATATTTGCAAGCCCGCTTGTAGGAACACAGAGATGGCCCAGATGACATAACAGCCCATCCTGAATGTGAAAATTGGTGACATTCATTCATGTACCCAAGAGATGATAGGTGGTGGTGAAGTCTGGATCTTATTGATAAAGTTGGGGCCACTCATATGCCTCATGTCCACAAGAATGGAGTAGAGTGGTAAGTGCAACCACGGGAGGTCGAATGAGGCAGTCAGTGACACAATTTTTCTCCATGTCTTATACTTGATGTTGATATGGAACTATTGCAGGTAGTTGGGCCACTTCTGATGGCATTCGTTTTGAAACTTCCCCTGTGTCTGTATGAAATGCAGAGGCTTGTGATTAGTGTGGATGATCATCTCCTTTTCTAGAATGTAGTATTCCCATTGACGATAAGCATGTACAATGGAATACATTTCCTTGTCATAGGTGGGGTATTTCCAAATAATATTTGAGAGTTTATCACTATGGTATGCCACCAGATGACCGCATTGAGTGAGAATTGTGCCTACATCATAGTCAAATGCATCATTCTAAATCTTGAACGATTGTTGAATATTGGGAAAGGAGAGTACTGGAGTTGAGCACAAGCAATGCTTCAGATCATAAAATTCCCATTGTTGTCCCTTTTCCCACAAAAAATTTTCTCTGCTACCACCCTTGGTCACGTGGCTGAGGGCCCATGCAATATGGGAGAATCCCAACATGAACCATCGATAAAAGTTGGCCAATCCCAAGAATCTTTGAAGCTCAGTTAGTGTGGGCGGGGCTGGCCAATCACGGATGACTTGGATATTAGATAGATCAACATGTGACCCATGCTCATCAACAATTTAGCCCAAGTATTGGACCATGTTCATGCCAAAGGAACATTTTTCCAATTTGGCATATAAATTGTGTTGCTGCAGAGTGCTCAAAACCTGTTGAATATGCCGCATGTGCTCTTCCCAAGTTCTATTGAAGATGAGGATGTGATCCAAATATACCACCACAAAAGAGTTGGTGAAGGGTCTCAATACATCATCCATAAACCTCATGAAAGTGGTTGGTGAATTTGTTAGGCCAAAGGGCATGACCAACCATTCGAAGAGACCTTCTTTAGATTTGAAAGTTGTCTTCCAGACATCAGTTGGTTCTATGAGAACCTAGTGGTAGCCATAATTTAGGTCAATATTTTTGAAGAAATTTTCCTCCTTGAGTTGGTCAAGAAGCTCATCAATCCTAGAATCAGGTATCG